>JBCJKH010015038.1:0-20143 GCA_039877255.1 Loriculus beryllinus | reverse complement strand
TGGTTTCTTCTAACTTGCACTGATACCTCCTTAAAATAGCAAGGCTCTATGCCCCTTGCTTCTACCTTGCCTAGAAACGTCTTTCCATTTACCTGGGCTCTTTTGTTCATCCCTTTCATATTTTCAGGTACATGTGATGAGAGGCAAACTTTATTTAAAACCTTCTCTTTAGCTCAGTCAAGGAGCTGCCTCCTTTGTTCCCTTGCTCTCCAAGGGCTGTTTGCTTTTGTAATTACAAATAAAAGGAATAGAACTAATTAGGCCTTGTAAAGCTGGCAGAGCAAAACAGCCAGGCATGCGGCTGGCTGAGTAAGTTTGCAGTGCCTGGAGCAGACTGGTTGCCTGGCATAGTTTGGGGTCTATGGTCATTCTTATTCCAACCTGTCAATTAATCAAGGATTTCCATTGAGATTAATTTTTTCCCATGTTTTTGTGCTCGCTTCCTCTCCAAAGACTTTTGCAAGTTCCACTCTGAAGTTTCCTGGGCAGAAGAACAAGAGAAGAAAGCAGTCTCACCTATAAAATGGTCAGTGGGACTTCTCAGCCGCTGGCAAAAATTGCAGGAGGTACACATTTCTCTGTATGAGATGGGCACAGAGGAAGAAGCCAGAGGCTAGTTTGTTTGTTTGATAGATCTTTACCTTGACAAAATTTGTAGCCAAACTGTCACTTGTTTTGTGGATTGCTGGCAGGCTGGCTAGAAAGCCAGTGGTGAAGTTTGGGGGTCAATATAATGTTATGGCTCATGATTCAAATTCCTTTCCAGTGGTGACAACGTGCAATTATCTCTTGGAGGGCTGAGGTCTCATGAGTTGACCCTGACCCTGCTTGGAAAGGAGTTTTCCAACCCTTTTCCCCCCTTGCCTTTTCTGCAGTACACTTGGACGTGTTTTCTACAGTTCTTTGGTCCTCTCTGCTACAGGTTGCAGAGAAAAGGTGTAGCATGGGTTGAAAGGTGGGGGAGTTTCCCACTGGGTTTCAATCTTTGCATATGACTGACATTCCTGCTGCTAAAGCCATCTTGCAATAAAACAATGGTGTTTGTATAGACAATGGGAACTTTGTTTCTTGGCATCTTCTTCCACACCATATTTATTATTTACATGGAGTCTACATAGTATAATATGCAGAGAACTTCACTGTCAGTGGGAATTATATGCTCATTTGTATTACTTAGATATTTCAAAGGACTTAGCTCAAGATGTTTTTGGAATAGCATCAGCTTTTTGGATTTCTTGGCTTCTCCACCTGAATTATTTTAAGAAACTGTTTATGCTAATCCTTTACCAGATACAGCATCTGATTTACCCGTGAGCTTCTTATAATAAATTTGCCTTTGTTTTCTGTACTGCTCTGAGCACATGAAGTGTATTAAAGCGCTGAGAATTCTGACAATGGGGATCTCAGAAATAACCAATGGAGCTGGTGGCAGCTGGTGACAAGAAATATTTGTGAAATATTCATATGAACTCAGAATCTTTTTAATGTAAGGCAGAAGCAGAAATGATGGCATTGCTGAGTGAAAGAGGTTAATGCAGCACTTCTGCTCAAAAGCAGAAAAGCAGGTAACTTCCTGAAGTTGCTCAAATGTAGCAGATTTACAAATCTAAATGAGTAACCAGACTTGAAAGAGCTTGAGCCTTTGTCCTGAGCATGGACAATATGGGATAGCTGGGACAGGCAGTGAATTGACAATGTTGTAAAATTGTCTCAGTGTTTTAACAAATGGCATCTAAAAGATGCCAACAGTAGAAGCACCCCTGTGTTTACCTGAAGAGGCATTCCGCAGAGTCAGTTCTTTGCACAGTGACAGAGCTGCAGTCAGATCGTAGAATCACAGAATATGAGGTTGGAATTGACCTCAAGGATCATCTGGTCCAACTTTTCTAGGCAAAGCATGATCTGGACTCTGAAGAGATCCCAGAGGAATAGAATTGCAGTGGTCCAGGGGCACTAATTTTTCAGAGGGTGATGCAGTTTACCCAGCCATCCATAGGTGCACAACAACCACGTTTCAGCCGGGCTCTGAATCCAAGTGACAAGGGTGAGTGACCTGAGCTTTCCAAACTGGCCCTTTGATTGCAATACAAAGAGCATTGCAAGGATTTCCTCATTATCCCTGTCATCAGACTCTTTGTTTCTCCAATCCCACTGGTTCTTCAATTTGCCTGGTTGCTGTTTTCCTGCTTCTAGTAGTACAGTCTGTGACAAGAAGCTTGCTCTTCTACAGTACATTGCTGTAGTTCCCGCAGAAGTCCTGCCTGCTATGGCATCTGCATCGCTGAGCAGAAAGGGAAAAACACTGCTTTGTTGAGCCTCATGTGCTCAATTGGAAAACATCCCAACTCCTACAGCTTTTCCAGAAAAGCCCTGCCTGGATTCCTAGCATACTGCATCAGGGACTTGGTGTTTCTAGGGTCTACATTTCTTGCAGGGACATGCTGCAGGGTGCAGGAGTCCCCAGCCATGGGAACCAGCAGGTACTTCTGCTTTTGCTGCTACAGGGGCTGCCAGCAGCCACCAGCTGGTGGGTCCTGCCCAGGCTGGGGCTCAGCACTGAGCAACCCCTGCAGCCAACCCATCCACCTGGTTTGCCTTGAGGGGCAGAAACTGCCCTCTGCTGCTGGCTGGTTCCTCAGCCAAGCCCAAGGGCAGGTTTCATGTCAGAAACATGAATTCTGATGTTGAATGTCCCAGGTTTTTATGTGTGTTCAGGTTTGCCTTATGCTAAAAGTGGATTCTGCTCACTTCCTGCTCTTCTTCTCTACAGTTGTCCAGGTCCTCCCTCCTCCTTGAGGAACAGTTTCCAAAGTCCTTGCATCACCAGGTCCACCTAACCACACTAAGCTGTTCCTGGCCAGTACAGCCAGGCTGGGTTAGATGAGTTGGTGGCACATTCTGGGACATTGCACAAGTCCCCATTCTTACCATGGTATTTTTGTACTTCACCTACCACATCATAAAATGCTATATCTGCAAAAAGTACATCACTGGCTGTTTTCCAGGAAGGTGAAGGATGTGACTGACATAAGAGCTGCATTTTCACATCAGGGCTGAGAACAAACGGTCACAGTTAAGGACTTCCATCTGCACTGCCAACAGACTAAGGGGCATAAGGACAGCTTTTGCCAATGCCCTGTGGTTTGCAGGTGGCTTTTACTGAAAAAAGAAACCAAACACACATATAAACAGAAAAAAGGTGACGAGCTCTAGTGTGCAGGAGGCAGGGAGGGAAGAAAAATACGGACTAGCTGATGCCAAGCTTTCCTATTTCTCTGGCTTCTAAGAAAGACCAAGCTATGTGAGAACAGCTTAATGCTAGTACCAGTGTTCTCCCCTGCCATGGATACACCTCCCACTGCAGCCAAGGGCTTTGATTTTTAATTTGGGAACCACACAGTAACATTCAGCAGGTGGGAGGGTGGGATGCTGGTACTCCCAGCCCTGTGCTCCTGGCTGCCTTCAGAGCCAGCTGCCCCAGCAGGACAGCAGCAGGGGAGTTGTGAAAACAAGCTCAACCAAGGGGAAAAAAGCAAGAAATAGAATTCGTATTACAAGGTAAACAGTATTAACTCCATCTTGGGGGAGTAGAAACATCACAGCAGTGATAGGTTTTTCTGTCCACAGGCTGTGGAAGGGCGGTGGAACGCACTCCACCCTCCCGTTGTGTAACACTTCCCACGCAGCAGCTGTAAATAATCATTTACCTGTGTATGCTGCTCTTTTGCTGCTTTTTTTAAGGACTTTCTTCTTAAATGCAGCTCCTGGAGGGGTGTCTGCGCTGAGGTGAGTGTAGCACAGCTTTGGCATTGGAACTGGCAGAGCAACTGCCACATGCAATCGGAGCTAGAGCTGGTGGCCCTGGGTTACTCCTGCAAGCCAAGCTGCCAGCTGTGGTACGGGGGATGGGAGAGTGTGGGCTGCATTTGTTGTTTTTCCAGTGAAAACAGCTCAACAATTCATTTTAATCATTGCTTTTCCCAGACCTGCAATAGCATTTCTCCACCCTTTGTAGTTCCCTAGAAAAGGTCTGGTAAAAACACATTGACCGAAACCCATCTGTCAGTGAGCCAAGTCTTGCTTGTCTACCTGACTACAGGATTTCAATGCAGGTGCTTTGGGGAATTGTTTGAACCTTTTCTGACTTCAGGTGCTCAGAAAGTGGAAGACGTTTTTTTAATGGGTAAAAATGCCCTACCACTGATCCAGACCTATGGGTTGTCTCTTTTGTGTGGGGTTACTAGCCACTGGCATAGTGTAACGTGACATAAACATCCTCTGGAGAGTGTGCATAAGACGGATGCTTGGGGAGCATGATCAAAAACGCGCCCATGCCCAAGCACACAGCTCTGTGCAAGGAGCAAGGGAAACTGAGAAGTAATGAAACGCTCTGTTGCTGCCTTCCTTAGGGGAGGGATGTGGACTTGGCTCAGCAAGCAGAGTCTGCACAAGAGGGAGTCTAATTTACAGTGCCCTGTAATTTGCTGATGCCGTAATATGTTTAGCTTGGGGAAAAGACTGTGTTGATGTTAATATGTTCACTCACATTGGAATGGCGGTATGTTCTATTGGCACGAAAAACAACACCACACAGGGCCGTGGTTGGACCATCCTTGTGAAAATACTGGGGCAGCAGCTCAGCTGGGGATAAGCTGCCGGAATCAGCCTCCTGGACCCTCCAGAGCCAGGTAGGATCTGCTGCAGTAACACTTTTCATTAAGAGGTAATGTCCAGGTTAATTAGATTCAAAGTGTCAGCACTGGATCAAGCAGTATTTCTCTAAAGCTTTTGAACTGACCCCAAATCACTGATGACAATGTCAAAAAACAAAGCTCCACTCCCTATCTGCAACCTTTCCCCAGACTGGTGCTTTTTGAGCCCAGACAATGATGGTGAGGGTGTTGTTAGTACCGGTGATGATAACAGAAATAACATGAATGATCTGCAGGCACAGACTGGGGTGCCAGGGTGATGCACCTTTCGGAGACACTGGACAGACAGACATGCATTGAAAGTGAGTAACTACCACTCTATGATCTGGTTCTGCTTTTAGATACAACATTGCCACAGCTCAAATATGCCTTCCAATTTGCCTAGTAGATTTGGTATTAATAATTGTTTACACCTATGCAGCACTAGAGCTCATGGGACTGCTCCAGGCTGCTTTGTCTTTAAGGGTAAGTTTGCAGCGCTACGCCTTGCAGATAGAGAAAATACTGGTTAGAAATTCAAGCTAACTCCAGGGCAAGTATTTATCTCCATGGGACTTACATGGCTCTTTACAGTTTTATCTGCACACCGAAATTCTTCATCACACTCAGATCAGCCTAGTGGTTTAGGTCAGTGTGTTCATTCTGCTTAGCAGCAGGCAAAGTATAACCCTAAACCTTAAATCCCTGAAATCAAGGGAAGTGATCTATGAAGATCTATGAGGCTTTGAACTTGTGAATTTGTGTCTCCTGTCAACTGTGCTGGTGCTCTAACTTTCCTTCTCCTCCTTCACAAATCCATCATGCACTTAGGGAGCTGTGCATGTGTTGGCTTGGGACTGACCAGCTGCTATGAGTTATTTAGCTCAGGGTGCAGGCACAGGATAAAGATGGACCATTTTGTCCACAGGCTACCCGGGAAAGGCATCCTTGCTCCATCCTTGCTGGCCATGTGCTCTTGCCTCCTTTTTGCCAGCTCTGAAGCACGCTGAGCTGAGCCAGGTTTGTCACATGGGTGGTCAGCCCAGCAGAAACCAGGGAGCAGGTCTGAGACCCTTCAGCTCAAGGGCAGGGGAGAAAGGCAGAGCAGTGGGGTAGGACCATGCTTTTGGCTCTGGCAAGCCCCGGGCACGGCAGGCCAGTGAAGCTCCCAGCCTTTCTGCAGAATTGCTCAGAATCTGGAGCAAGTAAGAGTCTTTCTGATGTTTGATGCTGCAGAGAAATGATGCAGAGAAATGACCAAGCTTTCCTTGCACACACCTAATGTGGCTGAAGGCATGAATTAGTCCTGATGCAGTGTAGCTCTTATCACCACAAGACCATACTTAAATAGGAATTTCCTTACAATTTTTCCCCAGAACCAGGCTCAGGCCAGCTTTGAAAGGTGATGACATCATGACCCAAGTTAGGAGCAGATGAAAACTTCCTTTACAGAATTGCACTTTGCATGAACTTTCTTCCAAAGAAGACAGATCAGATGTTTCAGATTGAGTTAAAACCATTAATCACAGCCATAGCAGTAGTTAAAAATGTGGCAGGCCTTTTATAACTTGTTACCGTAGACCACAATGTCAATACTGCAAAAGTGTAGTTTGTTGCCACCATAATCAAGTTGTCTAGCACTGAATAATGGACCAGTGGAGGCTGCCTCTTTTTATCTTGGCATACACAGGGCTCAGCAGTGTGTGTCAATACTGAGAACACTTGAAGGATTGCATTGCTTTGTCTGCTTGGACCCAAAACCACAAGGGCTTTGGAGGGGATTCAAACTGATTCGTAAAGTAACCGCTCTAAACCAGCTTACCCCCTCCTAACACTGGCAAACTTGCTTATCTATGTCTTGGCTTTCAGAAGTTAGCCCTCCCTTTCCTCCTATTATTCACCTGGATAATGAAATCCATGCTGTGTGAAAGGAGCAGTGATACACTGCATGTGAACTGGCAGAGTTCTGCCTTGAGTGTGTTGCTAACCCCAGTTCTTCCAGTATTTATACACATGGCATTGGTCCCAGCCCCTCTGAGCAGTGGCTTCAGTTTAGCTGTGCCAGGTGCTGTACGAAAATCTCAAAGCTTGAAAAAATATATAATGTATTAATGGTGGGACAGAACCAAACATATACAATCAAATCAACTTGCTCATGCATGACCAAAGCACAGTAATAGTTCTGGTGAAGCAGGCAGTATTGCGTTCAGTGTCCCTGAGCCTGCACTGGGAATAGCAGTACTCAACTCCCCTTTGGGAGGCAACTCGGCTGTTTCTATTGATTTTAAACTAGGGATACCTATGGAAATGACAGGACAAACAAAGCACAGAGGGTCCTGGGACTGACCACAGTCCCATCCCCGTTTTGGTCAGTAATGTATTTCTTACAGAATAGCTACAGATGACACATGAAGTGCAGGACAACCTCTGCTCCCGTCCTGCCAGAGGAGAGATGTGCAAGTAAAGCAGTGTGAGTATTTCCACAAAGAAATTTAGAGAAAGGCTTGTTTGGGGCTTCCCTGTGACATGAGTAATTATGATTCACACTTCCTGGACAAATACGAGCTAAAAGCAGTAATTACAACAGCCATCACGTTCCATGGGAGATTCTTTCAGTTTTTACTTTCATTCAGAACTGAAAGAAGTTCAGAAGAAATGCTGATAAAAGTTAAATAAACATTCTTCCTTCTGCCCCTGAAATTCATCTCCAAAATGACACATAATGCAGCTACTATCAAGGCCCAAAAGGCTCCTCTCAGAGTTCTGCATTTTCCTCTTAAGAGCAATTGAGGTGATTTCTTGCAAAAGGCTGTTTCTGTTCAGTGTCTATAGCAGTGTTTTTCTTCTCTGGATAGGTGGCCACACATGCTTGCCAAGATCACTAGTGCACTTGCTGCTGGACGTGCTATAACACTCCGTCTGGGAGGGGAGAAGGTATCTCTCCCCACAAGCATGACACATGGGTCTGCTCCTAACACCAGGAATTCAGCAGCAGCTCTCTTCCTCTCTGTGCTCCTCCTAGTCCCCTTGGCAGTGCTCTCTCTTCCACGTCAGAGATTTTTTTCCTGGTGGATGTTTCCATGTGGATTTCATTCTGTTCGTGGAGGCTGCTGTGAGTACAAACCAGAGGAACGGGGTGGGAGCAGTGTCAGCTTCCCACACGTTATCACTGGTTGTCCACAGCAGGTGGGGAAGGGAGGCTCTGGGCTCCATCCAGCCAAAAAACCTGTGGGAAGGCTAAGGATGGTTACTATAAAGATGGTATCTCCTTCCAGAGACAACCAGAAGAATGTGGTGGGTGCAATCTGGGACACATTTCCACACCCGCCTCTGTATACTTACACTCATTCAGCTTGAACATCCAATTAAGCTTGATGGTAGCAATTAAAAACCCCAGCAGTATCTGTTCTTACTCATCTGTGAAAACCAGTGAGCGAGACTCTGTTACAGATGATCAGTCAAATTTTAAGCTGACTGGTGATGTTAACCTCTCAGGATAATTCTGTCTTTTGGCAATGCTGTGCATGTTTGTCAGTGTAACATAGCACAGCCCAACACAGGGAGCCTTCCAGCACGGTGAAGTTTAATTACTCAGTAGAGTGAAGAATGGGCATCCGCTCTGATTTGGACCTACAGGAGTAAAAGTGTGTTTGTGTGAATGTGTGCACACACATAGGTGACTTACACACACTGAATTACCTTTGCAAGGGCAAATTCCAGCACTGTAGACAGTGACAGTGTCTGCTTGTAAAAAAGGCTTCCAGCAGCATCATAAGAGTAATGAAAGCTTGGGACTACTGCCATTTGTGGGGCAAATTCTGTTATTTTTATATGGGGTTCTCACTGGAAAAAAGCTAAGTCCATTTGTTTGCTGTAACAACACAGGAAGGGAAGAGGTTTTCCTTTTATCCTGCTATTACAGCTACCTTTGTCATCATATCCCTTTTCTCATCAGGTTGTGGTCTGTATTCAAACTAGCAAAGGTCTTGTCCATAGCTACCATTCAGTAAACAGTATAAAGTTAGAGTCAGCTTTTATCTAGATAAAATTAAGCAAGCAGCAGATCAAAGATGTAACACATTTACCTTTCCTTATGCTAAAGCAAGAAGGGGTATATTGGACCCCATTATGAAAGGGTTTTCCTTGGTTCTGATAATAGAACTCCCAACTGCAGCTGATCAAATAAAGCCCTTGAGGTCTGAGATAAAATGTCCTAAATGTAGTTGACAAGCTTCTGACAAAACTAATTGTGAGCCCCTGCTTCATTTGGGTGCTCACGTCACTTCAAATCCAGAAATGATCCCAATCTTTCCAGACTGTTAATGTTTGGAAATGCCATCACATTTTCAGATCTTGAAGTGCCCTGAGGCAGTCCTTGGCTACCAACTCTGGACTTTCATCAGCCACCAAAACTTTGACTAAGCCCTTTCTCCTTTTGGATAAACAAACCACCCTTTGCCTCCCTGATCCCCATCCAACACCACAGTCCCATCAGTAAATGAAAGCAATTTACTGATCTCAATGGCTCATTTCCCAACATAATATTCAATGCTGTGAGTCATCTGAAACGACCCTCCCTGTTTCTGTTAAGGTCAGAAGTTTCAGTGAGGAGGGAGCAGGCAGGGCATACTGCCTCATCACAGCATCTGCCATAGAGTGCAGGTTGAGAAAGGCTTCCAGCTTCTGCCTCTGCCACAGCTCCTTGATGGCACCACTCAGGGGAATATATTTTTTGCATCAATAGATGTGGTTATCAGTTCATCCGCACTGTAGCAAGGTAGTTATAACTCCACCAGAATCAGATGCCGGAGGATCGTAAATAAAATCCAAAGTCCTACCATAATCTGGAAGCAGGTCAGGTGAACAAGATCAGTAGCATTGCCAGAGCCTTCTTTTTAAATTACTCTTTTTGGATGCAAATAACTGAGTTTAATAAATGTAGATGCTGCCCCAGGACTCAATATAATCTGGGTGACAAATGAGGGATGGCTGGGAGGTAGGGAGCATTATCTAACTTTAGAAACAGTTTAATCTCTTTCTTAGAGCTACAACAAGGAGGACTTTTCTTTGTGTTTTTGTCCTCAGACAAACTTCCTTTGTTCTGGTGCAGTTTCTGCTCCCCTGGAATTTGTTGTCCCAACTGCCTCACTCGATCATGCTCAGGCTTGCTCCAACGCCAGTGTCTTAGAAGTCTGATGAAACCTTAATGATGCCCGGTCCCCTTGTACATCTGTACCCAGCCATCCAAAGAGAAACCACAGGGCTTTTTCCTGAGACATTGGCCCAGCAGCATCACATGGGGAGCAGGAATGGAGAGATCACACCTGCTGAAGCCGGGTGTTTGGGTACAAGTGCTGCGTGACTCAGATGTCCGTAGTGGTGGTTAACTCACCAGAAGCACAGGAGTCTTGTCTGAGTCCTGTCTTTCTTGATGAGTGTTTTCACACCCAGGCACACCTTGAACGGTGTGGAGGACTGGGAGCCACCCAGCAGTACAAGGATAGGGCACTCCCTTGGGAGGATTCTTGCAGCATCCAAACTGACCAAAGCAGGAACGTGAATTGATTCTTCCACCTCTCACGTGGACATCCCAACTGCCAGCACCTGCACAGGCTGCCCTTGCTCAAGCTGGCCCTATTTTTGACAATTGAGCACGCCTGGGGCATAGGCTGAGGAAATGCCTGTGAGTTTGTCTTTAAGGTGTCCAGATTGAGCTGCTCCTTTGCAGGAGTTCAGCTCTTGGCACCTTGGCACAGTTTGGTGAAAGCTTGGGATCCTACTGGGTATATGGACATCCCTGAGTGAGGAACTATGGCCCAGGAGCCTGGTCCATTCCCACTTGAGACAAGTCAATCAGCAGTCTTGGTGGCTGACTCAGCCCAGCTCTCCCATTTGACTTTACTGAGGAGCACCTCTTAAATAATGATGTGATTTCAGACTCAAGTGAGTAAGACTTGATAAAGGTGTCACTCTAGGATTTATGGATTTAAGTGCCAAGATTAACTGCTGCTTTAGTCATTGTCTAAAGAGCAACAGCAAAATGCAAAGTCCAAGGTAGCAAGAGACCTACTGCAAAAACCCTCTTCCATTTCATTGCTATTCACAGAGCTGCACAGCCATTTCTCCATGCTAAATCAGAGCAGTCTGAAATCTCCTGCATCATTATTAACCCTTAGAATGTTCCTCTACACACAGAAAGTCCTTTTGCAAGAGTTAGGATGAAGCCTAGAGAAAAAAACCACCCTGTGTTCAGCAAGGGAATTTTCTCTTCTAATGTCAGAGCCTTGTTGCTCAAAGGGCCAGTGTGAGGCCAATTTTTTCCACATGAGGTAGGAGCTGCCATCACTGGAGAGAGCAGAGATTCACCTGACCTGGTGAAGTTGTTTCCTTCAGTGCTGCCTGCACCTGCCTGTGCAAAGCCCACTTTGAAGTTACAAGCAGGGAGAGCAGGAAGGAACTAAGCTTCATTTCTGGTAGAGTGCGTATCTACACCCTTGCCCTGCTGCTTGCTTTATTCTGCTTTGCATTTGTTCCCGTGCTTTGCAGGCACAAAACTCAGGTTTCAGGAAGCATCTCATTACATTTTCCATATTTTGAAATGTAGTGACTCACTTCAACTGAGCCAGCCACTGCTTTGTCCTTGCCCTGTGTGCTAAAGCAAGCACATGGCTCCCCCCTACCCCATGACTGGCCCCCGGAGTCCGGGGAGCTGGGGGTCGGGTCAGCAGCCAACGCTCATCACCTTCCCCCTCAAAAAATGTCCCTTTGTGCCTTTTAGACACAAACATGAATGTACATGAAAGGACAGTGGGTGGGGGCTTGTGCTGAATAATAAGCAGCAGACAAACAAGTCGAGCAGGTCTGTGGAAGCAATTCAAGGCAGGCAAGCCAAAAAGATCAGCAAGGTGAGATGTAATTATAATCCCTCTAAGCTGGGACACGAGGAGCCAACGGATGCATGACACAAACATCAGCCGTGCAGCCGTGTTACACCAAGGGGAATTAGGCTCCAAGTAACAACATGTTTACAACTTTACATTTATTCCAGCCGAGCCAGCCCTGTGATAACTTAACTGTCAGTGCGTTGTACCTTGGCCAGACTAAAATAGAATCACAGAATCATAAAATAGGGTTGGAAAGGACCTTAAGATCACCTAGTTCCACCCACTCTGCTATGGGCAGGGACACCTCACATAAAATCTTTTTGTGTGCAAGATGAGGTGGGGAAGAGTGACACAGGGATGTAGGGCAACTTCTATTTAATTTTACTTTCTTGTGTCCTGTCCTGAAAATACTGTACTGGAGAGTGATTTAGTCAGGATTTTCCCCCTGTTTTCCATTGTGCGTCATGTGCTTTGCTGGTGTATTGAGGATGAAGGGAGTGCAGAGCAACAGCTCACATCCAGCAAAAGTAAAATGAAGATTTAGGCACCACGTGACTACACTGTTGGAGGCTGAAAGGTACTTTGGTTTTCACCAGAAAATAGCCTATGGAAGCATCCTGCTCATTAAGCTATCCCTCATTTGTTTTCTCTCTTTAGCTCTATGAAGTTTGCAGTCTTCCCAACATGAAAGGATGAAAGGTGGATATTGTGAGCCAATTGCCCAGCCAAAAGCTACAAGGAAACCTTAGGCTATACCCTAAGACAAAGCTTAAACTAAATGAGCATCATCATCAGAATGAAATAGTGAAACAAAGCGGGAGAGTTTCAAATTGTCCAGTCACTTCAGATAAGATCTGTCTTTACACAGCTAAAAAAGGAAATCAAATCAAAGGAGGAGAAAAAAAAAAAAAGAAAAAATGGGTAAATGCTGAAAACTTTCAGGCTTTGTTCTTTTAGCACAAGGAAGAAAAAAGCAGGGAGACATTTGCCTCTTTAGAAGTTGTATTTAAGAGCTAGACCCTTCTTCATTTTGAGCCAAAGGAATTGTTGCTTTTCAGCTTGAAAAAAAGCAGAATCAGGGTCATGATTTTAAAAAGCTTAAATCCCGGCATGTTTTAGAAACAGATTCCAAAGCACATGCTCACTGCAATTATCTAACGCCTGCGGTGTTTTCGGACATGTGGACTTCAGGAAAACAATAGCCAGCCCTGTTATCAGCACAAAGGAGGATCAGTTTGGAATTATGTACCTGTAATGTCACAGCCATCAGCTCTGAGGGTTTCCATTCCCACTGTTGTTCAGCTGTGAATTTACTTACAACATTCCTGAAATCAAAAAAAAAAAAAAAAAAAAAGGAAAGTTAAAAAGGGCATTCCTGAATTCCTGACTGAAGTGTGGAGTTGGCACCATCTAAATGGTAATTCTTAGCACAGCTCTTGCCTAAAACCAGGGGGATATTCTGCCAGTGGAAACTGATGGCTTTTGGATCAAGAAAGAAAAAAAAGGTCAGCTGGGGAGGACATCTGAGGGTGCTCCAGCTTGAATCTTTGCACTGCCCAAGGATGACAGAGGTGATGGATAAATCTCCATCTGCAATATTCCCATGACTGTTTCCATCTGTTTAAAACACAAGACCATGATGGACCATTGCACCTCCAGAAGGCGGATTAATAGAAAGTTTTGGAGATAATGGCAAATATCCTGATGCTACCTGGTGTGATCACTCATAAGGCACTCACATCTTGGGTAGCTGGGTTGGGCTGGTGAGGAAGTATCTCTTGGAAGCCCTGAGCTTGTTATTTAGGTTAACTATATGTGAATCTTCTGTATTAGAGTTCAATGTTCCCAAGGATAATATTGTTGAATCTCAGAAAGTTGGGTGAGACACAGCTAGGCATCGGCAGTCAAGCCTTAAGGATTGGGGGAGGGAGGGAAAGGTGCTGGTGGACATTTGATGAGGTTGAGCAGGTTTTGGCTCCCCAGAGCAGGAGGCTCCATAGGAAGCAGTCCCTCTGTGCTGTTTGCACTGCAAACTACTCTGTGCAGGTGGTAACCTGGGTTATCCAAAGTGCCAGAAACCTCTTAAAAACATCTTTGAGATGTTGGGTCTCTGTTTCAGGGGCTGCAGATCCCCAGCCGCCCAGGCCTCTGTGCGTGATTGCTGCTGTGGAGCCAAGCACAGGGCAGCTTGTGGACAGGCACAACAGCGGTATCTGCAGCAGCCATCTCGGCTCCTTTCACAATCGATGGGGAGAACCTGGGAGGAAGGCATGATTCACCTGACCTGCCTGAGCACCACAGGGTCGTGGCCCTTCTGCCTGGAGATTGCCCTGCCAGGCTGTTTCCACTGCTCTGCTCTGTCCCAGCGCACGGTCACTCCCGGCTTTGGCTGGTGGACTCTGACACTCAGACCCAGGCAGGACACTGCTGCATCCCTGCTGGCAGCTTGTGCTGTGAGTGCTGCAATGGGACAGAAGCAGCAATGCAAGACAGCACCCTTCCTCCCACATGGGTGATCCCTTGGCACCTTGTCACCTTTATCCTCACAATCTCAGCATGCATTTAATTTCTCTTATCTGCCGGAGGAGGAGCTGAAATCTGCACCAGGTGTGATTCATGTGCCATCACGGTGGATAAGCCCCATGCTGGTGGCAATTAACAGTCACTTAGGTAAAACACCAGGTTTCTAAGGTACTGAGCACCCGTGAACCTAGAAGTCACATGCAGAATGCTCAGGAGCTCCTGGACCCTGATCTCTGGCAGCGGCATCCATAGGCTTTCTATTGCCCCAGGCTAACCAAAACTGCGACAGAGTGGCAGAGAGCTAAGGTAACAGTCCTGCCAGAGGGCTTTCCACTGTGTGTGGAGAAGATACTCATACCTCCCTGGCAGGCTTATTTTGAGAGAGAACTAAGCCAGTAACACAGAACTTGGGATGGGGAGGAGTTGGGGGGACAGGGGTGTGTATGTGTGATCCTGGAAGGGAGGAGGGAGGACATACTGTACAGAAAAAGGGATGTGGAAAGAGGGAGTGCTTGGAGGCTTGGCTGGGGGGGGAGAGGCTGGTGTAGGGTGAGAAGGTGACAGTGGAATGTGGGGACTGACAGACCAACTTCACTGGGCTGATGGGGTGGAGCTGGGGGAAGAGCCAGCAGAAGAAAGAAACCCTGACAGGCAGTTTCCCAGCTTTCAGTCGCAAATGAGCAGAGGAGGGACGGGCTCTGAAGACAGATACGCAGATGCAACAATCTCTGTCGAGTTGACCCTTCTTCTAAAGACCTGCGGGAGCCAGCTCTTACGCTTCATCCTTTTGTGCCTGGTGGAAACACACTGCTCACTGCTAATTTGGCATGTGCAGAGACCAAGCCTGATGTCAGTGGGAAGAGAGTGCCCGGTGCCAGGCTTACCGCCCTGGGGCTCCTGGCAGGGACTACATTGAGCCTTGATGAACCTGGATAACAGGGTCCAGGTGAACCAGTCCTGCAGGGAGCCCAGTAAAGCCAAAAGCCATCTTGTGCCTAGCAACTATGCACTGGTTAAAGTCAGCTTAGTTCTCAGCCAGAAAAACCCCTCTGATAAGTAAGTCAGCTAGCTTCATATTTACCTTCCAAGGCCATCCAGCACTGACATGCTTTGCAGAGCCAGGCCCAGCTCCAGTGAGAGAGGGAGTGCCCGGGAATGCTGTGGTGGGGAAGCAGGAGGATTTATAGCTGTTTGCAATGGGGGTCGGGTGGGTCACCTGAGCGAAAGGGGCCTCCTAGGTCCTTTTCTCCTTTGCCAAGAAAGGCGTTCCTTGTTTGGCCTCCCGGATAGTTGGATCCTGCAGCCCCCTCCCACGGAGTGGGGTCATTTCAGAGCAGCTGAGCCTGCGAAATGGACCCAAGGGTTGGGCTCGCATCTCGCTGGAGGCAGGATCCTGGGGGTTGCAGGGAGGTTGACAGGGAAATAAGCCAGGCTCTGAATGAGCTCTGTACCACAGAGCATTTCTCTCTTGCCAGCTGATCATCTCTTTGCACGCCCCCAGCTTCCTGGTTGCTCTCTTACTAAACAACAGCAAGAAAAAGAGACTTTTTTTCTGGTGAAATGGGGCAGATGCCCAACCCGGGAGGGGTGCATAGGGATGGGCTATTTTCTGGGTGCAGTGGCTTAGAGAGACTGTTTTACACCCAGCAGAGAGCATTCTGCAGGGACTGTATCACCCTTATGTTACCATCCCCGGACTGATAATTAGATCATTCCCCACTTCTACTCACACTACCATCACATCTGCCCACTTGTTGGTGTGGGGTTTTGTTTTGGGTTTTTTCTTTACCAAGAACGCAGGAACCTGCTGCTCCTGAACGGCTCTGAGATGAGTTTCCGCTTCAAGCACTCTCCTTTCTCTTGCTTCCAAATCAGAGCTGAGAGTGCAGCCAGTCGGGCCGGCGGAGAACTGCACTGCTCCAGAGAATCTGCTGGAGCATTCCAGGGCTTGACGGCTGTCCTTGCGCCGGGCAAGGACGTGGAGCTGGAAGGGGCAATATGCAGAGACTCCTGCATCCTTCATGTGCTGTGCTACGGCTACAGGGACCCGGAGGACATTGCCCCAGCCACTGCTCCACCAGAGGCTTTGTGGTAGGAGAGAGCTCGTGGCAGCACTTTTCCACAAAACTGGAAAACTTTGCAGAATGTTTCATGGCAGTATGTGGCATTTAGGTTTCCCCTTGAGAATACCTTTATGCTTTGGGAAGGAGTTTTTGCAGAAAGAGATAGAAACATGAGGAGATTCTAGTAGGAATTTGTGCTGCCAGACCCTAGGGACAGGGTCAGTCTTTCTGCATCAGCGAGTACTGAATATTTATGCTAAAGCCTGGCAAGGTGAAGGCTGCCTCTACAGCTCCGTGTGGTGGTAGTACTACTCCCTGTCTTAAACTGCATAGAAGGCAAATTTTAGCCTGTTTCCTAAGCAAATGGCCTGACATTTGGGTTAGTGACTGTTGATCTGGGTACTTCTGCTGTTGGCAGGGCTTTTTTTTTTTCTCCCCATCTCTGGGATTTCTTGCCCAAGTTAGGAAACTGGTTGCAGAGCGTCACCAGATTCCTCCAAACATAAAGACTGTTTCCCTGCTTGCTGAGTCCCGACCTTTCCGTGCCAAAGCGTGTGGCCAGGTGAGGGTCTGTGCTCCCCTCCGCCCCTGCCTTGCCGCCTGCCTCACCTCACCCAAAGGCCCAGCCGTTCGTTGCAGGCGGGAGATGCTGCTGCTGCTGCTCCGCCGTTCCCGCAGCTCCACCTGCAGGTGCTCACCCTGGCTGTGCCTGCGCAGAGCTCGGCGTCCCGGAGCTTGGATTTCCAGCCACGTTACGTTGGTTTTGCCGGCTTTGCACAGCCCGTTGATGTCTGGCCCTTTCCGTCAGGTTCCTGCTCTTGGTTGCGACACCGGGGTGCCGCTCCTCCCGGCTGTCCTGCTGTCAGCCCCACCGCGCAGTGCGTTCTCACGCTTCACCCTCCAATCTGTTTGAACCAGTCTGCAAGATTCTTCTTATCCTCTTTCAGATCTTCCCTCGAGACAGGATTTCATAGGACACTGAGGAGAAAATCATCTTCTAGCTATGAGGAGAGGAAAGGTGGGTGGCGGTATCCTCAGCTCCTGTCCCTGATGGGGCACCGGCTCCTGGGGTAATGTGAACCATTTGCTGACATCCACATTTTTAAACTCTCCAGCAATTTTTCTGCTTGCTAATGGGTTTCTCTGGAGAGCAGAACCACGAAGTCTTGGGCAACAAGTCCTGGAAAGGTGGTCTAAGGAGTGTGCAGAGTGTCTGTCTCCATCTGCCCACATTACCTGCTGCCATATGCGGCCGACCATGGAGGAGGCAGGAAGGTGTGTTTGGCCTTGGTGCAAAGTCCAGCAGCAGTTAAGCCCTAGCCTGGAACAAAATTTCATCATCCTGGTGTCCCTTTTCATTGTGTGCTCTTCAGGAAATGTAGGGGCTTGACATCCTGCTCCCAGCTTCATACAGGTCTCTGGCTGGTTCCTCTGGACTGTGGCAGTCTCTCTCTTCTGGAGAGCCCATTATCATCCACAGAGCATCCCATTGCTCCTTTGGTGGCTGCAATAGTTGTGATGGGGGTTCTTGTATACCTTTGAAACCATTGCCATAGGGTTACTGCATTGACTCAAATGGTGAATGCTCAGATTAGTACTCTACAAGGAGGATCTATGAGGATTCAGAAGACCTTAGACACTCTCATCTCCAGCTAAAATTGATATCCCAGGAGCTGAGGAGGTGCCTTCTTGTCTTGCATTATTAATAACAGCAATGCAAGCTCATTAACAGCAGTCCTAACAAAAACTAGTGTGGGTCTTACATATGCCATTCAGGTCCTGTTTGCTGTGGACAGAGCTCAGCAAATTCTCCACAGATGAGAACATTCAGATACTGGAGCAGACTCTGGAAAACTGCCTGTGAAGAAAGAGACTCTTGAGCTCATGGCTGACTCACTGTCAAGTAAGGTTTCCTGGTGTCTGCTGCTGTTGTACAAACTTACAAGATAAACAGTAGCACTAGCCTTCAAGGCTTTTAACTTGACAGTTTTCCTTGGCACATGAAAACAAAGCTGATAAAATGAGCCGGAGATGGTTGGTCCATCAGGCTTCCAGCTCTGTTTGAAGCTAAGTATTCAGGCTGGATTGCTCATGGGATGTGTATTGACCCTATTATCCTAAGAGAACATGAGCATGGTCCTCCTGTCAGCCAGATGAGCACTTTGTACCCTTTCTCTTGTGTCTACATACACAGCCCTTGCTCTTCCATCCCTGGGGAGAAGACAGCAGCAGGAACAATTAGACTGAGCACCAGCCCAGAGCCTGGGAACTGCTGGCTCTGAATTATAGGCTTGGAGAAATCTCACCTGTCATATATAAAATGGGGGATAATGATGCCTCAGCAAAGGTTGTTCAGAGCTGTTATAGGGATTAGCTAGTTAATCCCTGCAAAGTGCTGTAGATATCTGAAATACAATGTTGATGTTACTGCCCTCCACAAAGGCAAACGTTCTCTCATATCTCTTCATTTGAGAGAACTTAAAGTAGATGACTCTCATTAAGACTCTTAGAAGAGGTTTAGAGGTTTTGCAACCTTTTGTGCGTATGACCTTGTCAGGGCTGATGTGACCAGTCTGTTCGAAATAAGTGATTCTGTTCACTTCTTTAGCAATCAAACATGGTTCTTTCATCATTTGTGTGATGCAGAGACTGACATATGAGATTTCAGGCCCCAGGACCAAGCCTGGTGCCTTTCTTGGCACATCTGGGCTGCTGTTGATCTGGCTTCACCCACAGGTTTGCAAGCTTTCCATATGAAGTAATCTGGGAAAAAGCACATAGGTAGCATCAATCCACTTGCACTTTCACAACTGGTAAGTCCAAGCAGTGCAGTCAGGAGTGGAACATGCCTTGATTGCTTCAAAATTAAAAGAGGGCAATTAGGAAGCTACATGTGATGGGAAAACTGCTGTTGCACACAGCTGGGAAAGCCGGCAGAATAAAGATGATCTCTGTCTCTGAGAAACCCCAGGGGTGTGGAGCTGCTGACCATCCCTGGGTCAGCTCTGTGCAGTCGGAAGGGGGGCTTTGTTGGCACTGCCGCGGAGCCGGGAGGATGCCTCTGGCAGTCTCGGAGGCTGGGCCGGGCCGCCGCAGCTGTGCGGCGAGGACAGGCCAGCAGATGGTGGTGTGACCCTGGCATCGCTTCCCTACAGCGCTGCTGCAGCGAGGATGGATCGTGGCGAGGGGAGCCCGAGCCGTTGTCCGGCTTACGGGGCTCTCAGCCCAAAGTCCTGCCGTGCAGAGCCCTGTGCCCTCAGCTACAAGACGCCCAGAGTTCCAAAAGTCAACCATATCCCAAACAGCCCTGTGTGTGTTGCTTACAGCTGGTATTTGTTCTGCTGCGTCCCGGAGTTTGTTAGCCAGCCTCTAGCAGAGTGACCATGTGGAGGAAGGAGAGAGGAATTCGTCTATGAGCCAGCTGGTTCTGACCTTCCTACCATTGCCCCTTTCTCCCCTGCTTGAATGCAGGGGTGGCTTCTTACCCGCCTTGCAGGAAAGAAAGGCAGGGGAGTGAACCAGAAGGAAGGCATTGTACCCTGCTTAATCCTTATGAGCCAACACTTGTCAAGAAAAGGCATGACTTTGTTTTCAAAGTTTTCTGCCTCCTCCATACAGCATTTTGTCCCCAAAATGCTGACTGGCCTCTTCAAAAGGCCTGCCAGCTATAGCTTCAGATGTCAAAACAGGACAAGTCAAGTCTTTTCTGCATCTCCTGTGCTATCGCTCCTCTTTTCCCTGGGTTTTGTTTGCGTTATATAGCTTCTATCTCTGTTACACAAGAATTATGTGAACTTAATCCTTATCCTTCTACCAATTTAACTTTCCTTTTTCTATTTCCCTATTTAAGTGAGATGCTTCCTGGGTGTTATCTTACTCATCCAAGGAGAGATGAATTCAATGGTGAGGTGTTGCTGTTACAGTCCCTCCATCGCAGAGCCTGGCAAGGGAAAGGTTTCCTTCATGGAAACTTGAGTCCATT
>JBCJKH010015033.1:0-18964 GCA_039877255.1 Loriculus beryllinus | reverse complement strand
ATTATAGAATCATAGAATAGTTAGGGTTGAAAAGGACCTTAAGATCATCTAGTTTCAACCCCCATGACATGGGCAGGGACACCCCCTCAGACATGCTTGAGAGTCCTGGCATTATTTTTTTTAACAGTCATAGCTAAAAAGCCTAGAAATCCAGCCTTATGCAGGCATTAACAGATAAACATTGCTAGATTAGACAACAAAAATGGTAAAAATTCTCATCTTCTCATCTCCCCACTCCTTACTGCACCCAAGTGTATCCAAAATAATTTTAGCCCTTTGAGATAACATACCTCTAGGTGTATCAAGTTCTACCAGATTGATTTTTCTCTTTTTCTTTTGAAGTAATTGTCATTTAGTCCTTGGAGTTGAGATATTGCAATAGGTTTGTATGGGTTTGGTGCTTTATTCATTCCTCTCCACATCTCTGTTTTCCTCTTTTCTGTCAGAGACAGCGTATAATAGAATTGCCACTGCCAAAACCCTCACTCCACTGGAGTGGAAACCATTCATTTGTCGTCTCAATTTTAAGATTCCTGACTCCAAATGCAAGGGTATTCTCCATGGACATAATGGGACATTTAGCAATTCATTCATTTTCTTCACATGCTACTTATTTAGACACTCAGCAGTTGGCAGCTTTGATGTGAGTGGTGGAAATTATAAAGACATTACGTATCATAAAAATATAAATGAAAGAAAACATAAGCCCTGTTTTATATCAGACTAAATTGACTAGTGTCATACTCAGGATATTTGCTGTCATAAATTATAATCGTTAGAGGAGGTGTTCCCTTGAGTGAAACACTACCTGTCTGTTTTACATTTAACACCAACTCTACACTTTTTCTCCTGTAAAGAAATTGCTGTTCAAGATTTAGACACAAAGAAGTAAATGTTTAAACTCATATAGTACATATATGAATAGAATAGAGTATGCCTGTGTTTGAGATCTTAAATATAATTAAAGTCTCTGAGTGTCAGTAGAGGAGAAGAAATAATATTTTATGGAGGGAGTGGTAGAACTCAGTTGGAGAAGTAGGGTATGATTGCTCAGAAATATGCATTTAGAAGGGGGAGGGGGGGGGAAAAGAAGAAAGGCAATTTTTCATGCTGCTCTTCTGTCCTATTTTGTGGCCATTTGTAGTAGGTTGAACCTAGACAGCAACTAAACACATATACACTCACTGCCACAACTGTAGTGGGATAGGGATGAAAATAGGAAAAGCAAGAGAGAGAAAAACCATAGATTGCAGTAAAAACACTTCAATAAATGAAGAAAAGAGGGGAATAAACCCCAAGCATATGTGAAGTAAAGGCAATCAACCACCACCTCTTACAGACACACCTATTCCCTCCATGTCTCTGAGCAACAGTGACCTTGGAAGACCCTTCTCTCCCCATTTCAATTTTTAAATGTGGAGCATGATAAGGTCAACTGTCCTGCTTCTTCCTCCTCTCAACTTCTTTCCCAACCCTAACATACTTGCTGTAGCAGGTCAAAGTGACAAAGAGAATGTCTTGATGTTATGTAAGAACTTTTCATCAATTAACAAATCATTAGTGGGTTATGAACGTTTTTTCCATCACAAATCCATGACACAGCATCATACGGATGCACATGAAGAAAAGTAAATCCCATTCCTGCCTGACTCAGTACACCATTGTAAGTGCTGGTGTCAAAACAGTGACCCATTTTGACTACAGAGCACATATATAGATAGACAAAACTGACTTGTTCACTTTGGGGAGTGAACTTCTAAATATGTAAAGTAGATCTTGTGCACTTCAAACAAAATGGCACATTAAACCAAAGATCATAGTGAGATCAAGGTTTCTATAGCCATCCAGCCACTGCAGACCCAGTAAGTGTGACATAAGTAAGGCTGTGTATGCCTTTTCCTTCATAAGCATTCTGATTTTCAATGGCATTCCTCTTCACTATGCTTTTTTTTTTTTTTTTTTAACATCAGCATCCAAAAACACCTGAAGCAAAACAAATACAATATATGGATCAAGTCAATAATAGTTAACAGGTCTCAAAATCATTTTAAGTATATTTTCTACAATCAAGTCTTGAAGGTACCTGGCATTAGACCATGTCCTGCCTTCTAGACTGTCAGGGTCATAAAGCCTTTACATTTATCAGCAGACAGACACTTCAAAGAGGTATGAAAGCTTATATTTGTGATCTTTCTATTGAGCCCTGATTTATAACTATATTCCTATAGGTCATTTACACAAGGGAAAAAGACAAAGATGATCCTAAATATAAGAGCACTGTCTTGGACACCTTGCAAAAACAAAGATAAATAGCCTTACTATTCCTATTCTTCTACCTATAGCATTTTATTTACTGCCATAACATTAAAAGCCGTTTTCAAATTAACAAATAAAAACCTTATACACAGCTGCAAAAGGCTGTTAACGAGCAGCCACTGATATCCCTGATATAACTCTTCTTTGTTAAAGACACTGAAAGTAAAATTAAGACTAGAGAGTAACCTAACTTAGCCACTTGTAATGGACTTGTAATAAGCCAATGATTTTTAAATGCAGCAATACTGTCAGTGACTACACAGCTCCCCAGACTTCTAAAACTTCTTCACAGACTTTGTCTTTTACAAACATGAGGAACATTTTCTACCTAAATTTATTGTGACAGACACAAAGTATAAATGCATGAAAAAAAGTCAAGGCTGGGACATTTCAATTCAAAGTGCCTGTACTACAAATATCATATGGTGCTCATGAAGAACATTTTAAATAAATGTGTGTCAAATTTTCAGAATAACCTTTTATTCAGTGAGAAACACAGTAGATCTTTACCTTGTTTATACCCGTGTAGTGATAAAAGATTTATGAAACACAGTCCAGAAATCTAACTTCACTTCTGAGGCTCATCTATAAGAGCACTTTAAGCTAAGAGAACCAAGCTTTCTGTCCACTCCCACTGTAACCCCTGCTATTCCCATTAAAGGCTCATGAGGTGCTCTGGTCAATAAAAGCAGTTGCAGATGTCCTAGATCTTTCTGTGGCTTTTACAGAAGCCAGATGGCTTGGCTGTGGAACATCTCATAATTTAGTGACATGAAGAATAAAAGGAAGGTTCAGAATTAGCCAAATTAAACTGCATGATAAAGAGTTACTGAAAGTCAAAACTACTATTTCTTCTGCTAGAATGTTATACATGTATTGCAGGCTCTCAAGTAAGCTCAGAGAAAAATAACAACGGGCTGAAATAGTACATTTAAATAGTTCAGAGCAATGGATTTGAAAGGCAGAAAAAAAAATAAAAGAAAGTCCAATATTAATTTTTTCCACTTAGCCATACTTTGTCCAATATGCCTACCAAGCCAGTATCATACATTTTGAGTTAGTTTAGTTCAGTCTTCCCTTACTCTCAAAACAAAAACACTGCTGATATCACAGCAGAATCATCAATTAGTTGGATTACACTATGTGCTAATAGAAATAAAATACTGTGTACAGGACTAAAGCAAGGATAGTGTTAGAAAGTCACCATTATCTAAATAAAACAAATAATAAATCTTTTGCACACATATAAATCTTTTCGCTAATAAATCTGAGAACATTTCTTATGCATTGTGATACTGGCTCTACATGATCCTGGGAAATATATATTTAAGCTGAAAGAACTTCTCAGCCAGAAGCTCGAATTGAGTTCTTATTTTATCACTATGTCTGTTTAGCTCACAAGCTCTTGTAGGTACTTCGCTTCATATTTATTCAGCACAACATTAACAAACAATCAGACACCTTGCTCACACTACCACAAATTATTTAATTATTCCTAAGACAGAGAGCTTGTTGCGATTTCTTTATTTACTCTACAGTTCTGTTACATGTCATACATTGGTGTCATGTTTGAATTTCATTCCTGCCCTACAGCAATATCCCATGTGATTTTCTCTAAGATCTTGTGATGGTTATTGAAGACTTTGTTTTCAGAGAAAACATTAGCCCTCAGTTTTGAAGAATTGCTTGAGGTGGAAAAAGAATTTGAATTATAGCCTGCTAAAACTGTCATCGAAGTGAATTATTACTATTTACAGCTGTGTTCATTAATTTTACCTGTATGCATCCATCTAGATAATTCATATAAAAACAGAATGCACATGAAGAGACACTCTGTAAGAGGTTGTAAAATAATATATATATATAATCCTCAGCAATTAGAAATGCCAGGATTAAAGCTGCTTATGCAAGTGTAATTGAAACCTCCTTTATGCAACTACTCTTCACATCACAACAATATTAGCAAATCTAATAGCAGATCACAGTAGTAGACAAGGTTTAAACCTTTTCTGTCAGGTTAATACCTGAAATACAAGAAGAGAGTCTCCCTTGTTTTGTACCAATCTAGTCTGTTTACTTCCTATACATCATGCTGAGACTTAACAGAAGTCTGAT
Source organism: Loriculus beryllinus (assembly GCA_039877255.1). NCBI lineage: Eukaryota > Metazoa > Chordata > Aves > Psittaciformes > Psittacidae > Loriculus > Loriculus beryllinus. The sequence goes on along the minus strand of JBCJKH010015033.1, from coordinate 14,533 downwards.
ATCTTGAAAAGGTCAAAAGTAATCCTGATAATTAGTACCCTGATGCGCACAAGAGGTGTATCATGAAGGCAAAACTGCAGTTTGTTCACTTTTTTGAACCAGACAACAGACAGAGTGATTTGCATGTGCTGCTGTAGGACATCAGGAAATGTCCAAGACCCAAAAAAGATGGGGTTTATTAGCAACTTTGAAGGGGAATTTTTAGCAAACACCTACACAAAAGCACATTCCTATACGCAATTAAGCTGCATCTATGTTTTCCAATCAGCATGGTAAATGCTTGGCCAAGCTGTTTGCACTGAAAACAGGCTTTTAATAAAAGGCAGGAAGTGCAATTTGTTGCTGACTTCACACTCCATTTTATCTGCAGAAAGACATATGTATTATTACTTGCTAATTATTATCTTGCTATTTTGTATAATGCTTGACACTGCAATATGATGTCTCTCACTGGTATAGTACTTCAATTGCATTCAGTTACATTAAGAATTTGTAAGAAAACATACCAGAAGCACTCTGATATCCTGAAATAAACAGTATCAGCTGATAAAAACACAAAGTGTCTATCTAAGAATAAATTGAAGAATAAACTACTTGCCACACAAATCCAACAGTGAACTTAAGACACTCATATGCTATAACCGCACATTTTGCCAGTTTCAGGTGATATCTCCACCATATGCAATTAAAACACATATAAAGCTATCCAAGAGAAAATACAATTATACGGATTTCCTTTTTATTTTTTTCCTATGATCCCAATGTCTAAGCAGCATAGAGGCAGTCATTATTCATTAAGTATTATTCAGCAGATTTCTCTAGGCCACAACACAGGAATATTTCTTCCGAGTTAAATGCAGCAAGCTAAATCTTGTCCAGATGTAAAAGTGTACTTCAGTTTGAGAATTCTGTTATTTACTGAAGTAAATAACTCCCCAAAGAAAAAAAATTATATAATTCAGGGTATACACAAACCCAAATCCCTCCCAATGCACAGCACCTAAAAGTCAATGTGATCAGTAAGAGTACAGGATGCCCAATGCACCACACTACATGAAACCTGAGAAATCAGAACTGTAAAGATGGTTTGCTGCATTTTCTGAAACAACTTGTCTCTTGGTGGTCTCATTATGCATTTCAAGACTGGTCAATTTTATTCCATCTATTAATGTTAATTTTCCATTGTGCAAAAATCAAGAGTGAAGAAGAGAAACTGCTGTCTGCAAAAGCTGCCAGGAGGACAGGACAGCCATGTTGCAATACATATAAAACATAGGCTAGGCTGACAAATTACATTTAAAAGCCTTTCTTCAACATTCACAATGCAGAACTGACAATGCGCTTCACCATGTAAATACAACACTATGGAATGAGGATTCTAATCTGAAAACCTGTGTTTTCGAATTCCAACATTCTCCTGTGACCTAACAGTACTACACATAAATCTCTTCAGCTGATAATAATTACACTTCTAGATGATGATGACTTAGAAAGAAGGAAAGATTTCATCTTCAGTCATCAAAAAATTATAGCAAGGTTTGCAGTCAATTTGTGAGAAAAAAAGACAAGATATTCGTGGCATAATTATCTGACAAAATGAATTATTTTCCCTTTGGTATTAAAGGCTATAGTTGCCATCTATGAGTACTATCGAAAGCCATCCAATGCACCTGAAGAACTTAAAGTATTCCTTTATCATCTATTAATAAATGGTCAACTGATACACTGCTCATTTTCCAGATTTCAACATCAGTAACAGTTGTCTCATATAAGCCTAAACCCTCATCATATGTTTCAGGTAAGAATATATATTAACAGTAAAACAAAGTTCATAACAGCAAAACTAATAAACACCAAAGTTAAGGACTACAATGATGAAGTTACAGGAAATGCAGATGTATACTACTGTAATCAGCAAATTCAATGAAATGTTTTCAAAACCCTCCATGTAAATAAGGTGGATGTACTCCCACTTCTAACAGACATATTTAGATATTTGCAAAACTACTTCTGACTTTCAATGTTACTTAGGCTTGGAAGTAAATTTTTTACTGTATGATTTGAATCTTCTCTACCCTGGATAGTAACACAAGAACTTAGGTCAGCTACTTGCTCAGAGACTGTCATGCTCCTAGAACATACACACTGATGGCTTCTTTGATCTCAGCACAAGTTCTCAGAGAATGCACCACCAGCCATGGCCTCACAGTTCCTGATACCATCGTGCTTCTGGACCCTATCCTTGATATTTTTCAGCACTACATAATAGATGACAGGCTAGGATGCAGGATGACTAATGTATCACTTGTCAAGGCTTCAACTTTAATTTCAAAATTACAGAGCACCCCTGCATGAATCCTCATTTTTAATCATTTTAATCAAGTTGACTTAAAAGAATATCTAAATGATAGAAAAGGAGAAAAGTACTTAGAAAAGGAAATAAGTGTAAGTGATAAGAGAAAATAAGGAGCTATCTCTCAGATTCAGTCCTTCATTTCCTACAAATACAAAGCCAGCTAAAAATAGCCTACATATTTACCCAGTGGATGTTTACACTATAGACCAGTGCCTGTGGGAGGTATGAAAAACAAGCCAATAAAAAAGAGATTGAATTATATGCTGCGAAAATACAATTTTCATAAAATATACTTGCTTCGGTTTTGTAAGTTCTCTCCTGTCTCTGAAATTTTATATGGAATTTATCATATTCACATTCACAGAAAAAGATTAACATGATAAAATCTCACAGCGCTGAAGCAGGCGCTTTAGTCTCAGAGGCTAATATTTCATTAAATATACAGCATAATATCAAGACAAGTTTTTGGAACTGTATTGGTTTTCTTTTTCTTAAAAATCCTGAAACATATATTTTTATTTTCAAACTTTTTTCTTAGTTTAAAAATACCCACACTCAGCTGCCAATAGTTTTACAGAAAAGTTCACTCCAACTCCTAGGCAGAGGAAGCTTTACTTTAACAAGGTAAAAAAAAAAAAGCACCAAAAAGAATAAGAAAAGATGCTTAACATAAAAATCATACACCTTAGCAAAGAACTTCAATTCATCATTACAAAATATTAACAAAGGCAATAGCCTTCACAAACCCTTGCTGTGCACTTCCCCTTTCCACAAGGTCCAGATTCACAAAGGGTATTTCATTATGCCTTGGTACTTCTAATGTATAGCCTACTGCATTTATACAGAAAAATCTGATTTTGAATTGATGATAAAATCAACACCTAGAATAATTTATAAATAATTGCAAAAGATGTGTCACATTGAAAAACAAACACTCCAGTACTTGTGATTACAGTGTTTTCCTTTAGTTTTCATTACAGAAATGCTTTCCAGTTAGAGTTCCCACACAAAAAACGTAGTTTCTTGTTTGGGTTTTTGCTTGGGTTTTGGTTTTTGGTTTGTTGGGTTTATTTTTATATATTGTTTTGTGTTTTGTTTTTTGTTATGGTTGTTGTTGCTTTGTGGTTTTTTCATTTTCATTTGCAAGTACAACGTTATAATTAAAAAAAATTGCCATGGTGGGCTGAGCATCATTACACCGGTTCATTAGGGGCTGTGTTTCTTTGGCTGGACTAATGCATAAATGACTATCCACGTTAATACGCCATGACTTAGAGGTTATTGCGACAGTAATCCAATCTAAAGGTGCACTGCATTTATTAAAAAAAATAAATAAAAATACCAGCTTCTATTCTTATTGCGATAAGGAAAGTTAATTTCTTGAAAAGATTTTGAAGAGTGAAGGGTAAGACAGTAAAAGCCTGAAGCTGCAACTGAATGGCAGGACCAAATGTGTGATTAAAAACATTTAAACTAATTATTAAAAAAAATAATTAAATCATTGGCGAATATCCCGACCTTCAAGCATGATCAGAGGCAGGAGTATCAGTTCCTCACTGGATTTCCAGGCCAGTGTCCATCTTCAAGAGAACGAAAACATCTTTCATACTGAAATTCATGGCAGAGCTGTATCTACAAGTTTGAGTTACCAGTATGGCTCCACCACAGGAAAGGGGCAGGTGGCTTTAGAAGTCTTTGTTTTCTTTAGTGTAAGAACAAGACAAAATTGTAAGAATAGTTTCTTTAGGTTATTTTTGTTATGCATAACAAACCTCACAAACTACAGAGGTGAAGACCCTGCCAGTATTCAGCTGCTACAGGGCTGGAAAACCAGAATGTAAGACTCAGTTTTCTGCTATAGCAATGAATAAATGATTCAGCACAGCAAACTGCTCCAGGAAGACAAGTTATTTGAGGGAGATATAAAAGCCATGTGACAATCAAAATAAGAAAAAGATAACTTTTCACTTTGCACAACAGCTGTTTCCATTAGACCACTGTGACAGGGATCAAAAGTTAAATTCCAGCAACCAAGTCAATCTTTCAGATGGAAATATTCAGTAGTCTTCACAGGAACATGGCTAGGAAGAAATTCTTTACTGTAAGGGTGGTGAGGCACTGGAATGGGTTGCCCAAGAAAGTTGTGAATGCTCCATCCCTGGCAGTGCTCAAGGCCAGGCTGGAGAGAGCCTTGGGTGACGTGGTTTAGTGTGAGGTGTCCCTGCCTATGGCAGTTGGACAGGGGGGTTGGAACTAGATGATCTTAAAGTCCTTTCCAACCCTAACTATTCTATGATTATAAAGAAACATCACTCATTCCACTGAAATCTACTGACTCCATTTAAAGTTAGATATTCTTCCTATCCCATTCTTTTCATATTATCAACAGGTAAGTATACCCATTAGATTTTCAAGGATGCAGGAGGAAACTCAGGACTGGAGACAATTTGCTCATTACAAAACTATTTTAAGGTACTGTTCCTGAAGTTATATATCCAGTATAGTTCCATCACACAAAGAGAACGAGACAGCTTCTCAGATACCATAAATTTAATAAATGTTCTCAAACATGAGTGAAATTCACCTTACTTTGCAGTATGTCAAAAAGCATGGCAAAGATATAAAATAATACACACCGTACAAGTACATAACAGCTCGGGTTTTCATGTTTATACTTTTAGACCATTGTATTTCTATCTTTTCAAACTTTAAAGTGTTGGATTGAAAGTTTTTGAAAGTATTTCTCATAATCAGTCAAGAATCATAGTGTAGCAACAGAATTACTTTCATGTGACTTACCAGCTCTGTCTGATAATTATCCCAGATTAAAAACATCTATAGGGATATTCAGAAGCTGATAATGAAATCAGTTTCCTTGCTCCTGAAACGAAAAGCTCACAACTGAAGAAAAACTTCAGGACCAAAGTATCTAAAATAAAGAGGGTTTGGAAAAGAATCTTGTTCCACTTCTTCCCTTCAACTTCCATTACAAGAAGCCCCTCTTGCACTTTCTACAAGCTTTGCATCAGGAAAGAAAACACTGCTTGCTGGCCTTACAGCATTGAAGAGGCCCGAGAGATGCTTTCCTAACACATCAATATCAGTTTGGTAGTTCCAGAACACAGAAGTTACCCAGAAACATTTCAGCAAGCAGGTTACATTCTTCTAATGACTGGCTGTAAGACACTTCTTTGAGGTTTCTGTACAATCTACATGGCTCAATGCATACATTCAAATTTGCTCTTTACAGGAAGTCACAATTCACTATCTATAATACACTGAAATAGATGTCTCACAAAAATACCTTCTAGAATCAGAAGACTGAGGTGAAAATCTTCCAGGCTTCATTCTTTGACCATCCTCATCAAAGTCCAAGGAAATGCGACTAGATATCCTCACACCTCTCTGAGCTGGGGACTGCCTTTTAACTGCTATTTCTGAAATAACGTTGCTGAAATTAAAAATGTTAATGTAAAAACTCAACATATCAACAAAGCAAGTAAGTTTGTCACATGTATTATTAGGAACTCTATTCTCAATTGGCTTCATGAGCCTCTCTAAGACAGAATTTTACACTCCTCATAAAATACACCCATTTTTAAGTCATCAAACATTCAAGTCTTACTTTTTAAACAACCTCAGTTGTTACACTCTACACATATTAAATGAAAAGTACTATTTTAGCTTACTAGATCTACAGTGAAAGCTTTCTTTGAAATCATTTTGTTTCCAACTAATACAAAAAATTCATATGTCTGTCAGTATTTACAGAGTGTAGTATGTATGTTTCGCTTAAGTAACTGAGGATACAAGGAATACGTTGAAATAGGGAGGTAAAAATCCACCAGTTTTTTTTGACACAAACCAACACTGCCCAGGGACAGAGCTGTGCTACTGCAGACCGAAAGGAGGCTCGCCTTCACACATCAGCTGACATGGGTCAATCATGCCACCCTACTTAGTAGGTCACCTTTCCTGATCCACTGCAATCTGCTGCATTGCATAATCATATTACAGCATTAACAGACTACATCTTCCTTTGTAATTCTGTACTCAAAATCATACGTGAAGAGCAAATGGTCTGATCTCAGCCAGCGTTCTATGCAGCTCATTCTGAAAACACACCACCTCTCTGCCTCCACCACCTAATCACCTTAACTGGTAAGTCTGTTGGTTAGTAAAACCAAGCTGGTAATTCTTTCTCACAGCTATCCTCTCTGCCAACCACTTCCAGTAACATGCAGTCATGCAAAATTGCAGTGCTCAAGATAGAACACAGAAATATGGTCTCAAAAAGAGCAAAAAAAAGCCAAATCAAAAATACTGAATATCTATGTTATGAAAATCTGAATGAAATCCAAACTATGTTTTTGGTAGTTTAAGTCAAAAGAGATTTCACTGACAAGAAATACTTCTGGAAAACTGTAAAAGCTAATTGCCACAGCAACACAGTAGGATTTCTCCTTGCTCTTAGATGTGGTTTCCAATGGCAGAACAAGAACAGCATAGCTCTTCAAGTACCTACTCTGAAAGAAAGACATTTGAAAATAAGTTTAAAATATTTTAATTTTAATCTTGAAGACAAAACAATTATAGATCTGTTGTGTATCTCACACTAGAAATTACTCTATTAACTGCCTACTGGCATTAGTGAGCTGCTGTTGGGCCAGAGGCTTGACACACTTCTGAGGGTCAAGGGGACATAATTACTAAGGTCAGCCACACGCAGCTCAGCTCAACTGCTTGACTCAGCTGTGACTTGAAAGGCTGGAGTGTTCCCATGCTTCAGGGGGATCAGGCTTGCTCATAGCTCTCCTCACAGCTGATCTTGATTTATTTGTGGTTTTGCAGGGTAGGTCTGGACAGGCTATGCTACCAAGCTATCAGAACATGCTGAAAATGGTATCATATTTCTCACTGGAAAGTTCTAATGTCACCCATTATATGAACATTTCTGGCAGCAATAATCATTACTCCATCGTTTAAACTGTCCCTGTATTAACTAAAACAATGAAGGTGGTTTTAATGCCTTTTGTAATGAAAACATCATATTACAAAGTCATACTCCAAACCCAGTGTACCTTCAGCTGTTAGATATTACACGATATTACTTCATGTTCCACCATAAGATTAAAAACCTAAGTTCATAGATACTTCTGCCTTCCAGACATGGGAAGGGGTAGAGCTTTTGTAACAACTACACATTCTCTCTCCTTCCTGTTTACCAATCAATAATTACAATACTAAAAATGGAGACCAAATAAGCTTTGGATATACTTTAGCCTAAGCTCTGAATTACTTTTCTTCTTCACCCAAAACAGGAGCCGAAACTGTAGTGCTGCAGATTTTATTTTGGTATGGTGCTGTTGTAATTTCCACTGAGTGAAACTTCATCCCACACTCAGGAAAATAAATTCCTGTATTGTTAATATTTTCCCCTTCTAGCGAACACACTGTCCTCATGCTGTCTACAAAACAAGGCAGGAGACAACAGCATACAACAGTGACCTCTGGAGGTCATGCCACAATCCCGGGAAGAAAAAAATAGTACAAACTAAAAGATCTGAACACCACATGATTTACCATGAATCATAAATCAAAATAGCACTATCCCAATCTTTTGCAGCAGAGCATTATACAGCTCTACTGCTTGTGAAGGTGTCTCATTTTTAAATAGTTTTAAGTAATGGAGGAGTACATATTGGGTTTTGAAGTGTGTCAGTATACTGAATGCAAAACCTTTACTGGAAAAAAATGAAAAGTTAAATTACCTGTGTTCTCTTGTCAAATAAAATTCAACACAAAACAATCATGTATGAATAAAATTGCTTTCTAATGCACTAAAAGCATTTTAGTGCCTTGTGAGACTGAGGTATTCTGGAGCATAAAGGCATGTCCCTAAAGTCTGAGAGCTCCTGGGCTTTTAAAAATCAACATTTTTAAACACTAAGCAGGAAGCTGAAAGTACCACATTATCTCAGAAAGGTTACTATTAACTAAGTTTTCAGTCATGACAGTCACCAGGAGTCACTGGTGTTTCTTGAAAACTCATTCACTGGTAAGAATTTCAAACTGTTACCTAACTATTAAGGAAGAAAATGAAACTTCTGAGCATACAGTGGGGGAAAAAGAGAGAGAAAAGAAAAAAGAATCTACATTCCCAGGGGAAACAAGCTCGTGCACAAAGCTGTCCCACGGAGTAGAACTTGCCAAGTAAAAGCACAGCAAGCCAACCATGGCATTCCTAGCCAACCAAAAACGCTGGTTTTGGTTGAGTAAAATGCATTTTTCTAACCATTTTTCTAACCATAGGGACTCATCCACAAGCGTGTTATAAAATGTTGTAACAGCACATCTTAATCCATCAATCAACTATAGAGAGATACTATACAGCTGCAGGGACTTCAGTTTTTAAATTTCTGTAGAATTCAAACACTCTTTCAAGAGAAAAAGGTCTTTTTGCTTAGATTATAACTTCCTTAGGGACCTTCCTTCTTTCACAGCAATCATGGCTGGGTAAATGCTTCAGGGTGGCAAGGACAGTGAGTCCTTGATGCCAGTAGGCAGATGAACCACTTTTAGAGAAGAATATACTTCAACAAATAGATGCAGATGCATGAGGTTAGCCACTGCACACAGCAGCTCAGTCAGTACCAGTACAGTCTTCCAACGTCTTATCAGGTAATGAAGTAGGTTCTAATAACGTTTAAGCTGGCCACCAACACTCAGTACAGCTATTAAGACATTTTTGTACTCTGCTCTTCTGAAAATCTCAGTGACAGAGATGGCACAACCTCACTCGTAACTAATACTTAATGAACATATGCTTTGTATAAAACAGTCCCTTATTTATACTTTCTACATTAGGAAGGGTCTCTTAAGTTTTCTGCAATGCTGCACACACACAAAATGAGTAGAAACATGTAGATTTTACATAGAGCAGCCAGAACTCTAACTTTTAAACTACTAATTCTGGCTCCAAAAACCTATGGAGAGAGGTGGTTCTGTCAAGGAGATCTTCTATATTCAGGCTTAAATGACGTTATAAACAGTGCACACACATTGTGTGTCCTTTAGAGATGCTTGCATGTACTACCTAAACCCATACTTCCTCCTCAAATAGCACAGACTTCCTAAGTTTGGAGACACTTTCATTCTGCTCTCCACTACCACCATTAGCACTTGGTAGAGAATCATAAACACAGGCTAAAAGGTAAAATTGCAGAGTTTCTCCCTTTTCCCTTCACAGACTCTAAAGAACATGCATTTTGTTCAACAAAGTTATTCACTGAGCATCATATATTCCAGTATCTTTTCAACCATCTAACATAAGCTGTCTGCAATCATCTGTCACACTCTTAGTTTTCACTCACTTAAAAGGCAAATATCAGCTACAAACATCAATAGCTTGTTAGCTGTTCTGTGTGCAGTACCTTGATAAACATACAAAGATCTTTCACTCATCCTTAGAGCAACCTATAAATAATAATAATAAATGGTAAAGCTTAACTCCTGGTTTAGAACAAATTCATTTTCACAGCATAAATTAAAACTAGATAAGCAGCTTGCAGTTCAGACTGCAAACCACCATAAAGTTTTCACATTCCTGTCTTGCTGAAGATCCAGTATTCTCTTTAGTTCAGCCTTTTACCTGGATTTAATGATTTATTTTCTGAGTGGTTATCTGAATCCTAGCTGCGAAAAAAAAAAAAGATATAACGAAAATCCTCTCTTTAGTCATCCTCCAAAACAGCAGTATGCTCAACTGCTTCTGTTTCCAAACAAATGTTTCTCATCTGTTTGAAAGCCACACTGGAAATGTGTTACGCCAAGAGATGAGTTTCTTGGGTTCACTGGAAAGTTTTGAAAGGAAGGGTGGGGCTATAAACAGAGCTGCTCTAGTTCTGTTCTGCAGAGCTGTCATGAAAATTCACCAGTCCAGACAGAATGTCTGAAACGTCTACAAATCCATCCGTTGTGTGAGAATTTCAGAAGCTTGGGATAAAAAAAAAATAAATAACGTTATTTTGCTAGCCTGTCCAAGAAAGGAATAATTCTCGGCAGGAAAACAATTCCATCTCTGAAAAAAACATTTTAGAATAATGATGACAAAATTTAGGGAGTCTGGTATAACCAGACCAATGATCATTAATTCCAAGGATAGCCTCTGCAAATACATCTTTTAGCACCATCTTTCCAAGACAGAACCCAGTCAGTCACCTTCAAGATGATAGTGCAAAATCAGAATGTCAAACATTATTGACAATAAAATTCAATATACAGACCGTAAGTAAACTATTCCCTCCTTTTTCTGTTTATCTGTGGTTTCTTCGTGTTTTCTTAGTTGTGCAAGTAGCTCTGATTCTGTCTGCTTCTTGTCGAGTGGTAGGGAAGATGCAACCGCAGAAGCAGCCTCAACCAGTTCTGGATTTAAAGGCCTGCCTCTGTAAGAGACACAACAGATAGGGAAATACAAAAAAAAAAAAAAAAAAATAGAAACCCTTAATATATTTGACATTTCTGCACTTTTATGTCTTAAAAACTCAGAAGTTACACTTGCACATTATCCCAAATGGGAGTGGCCAGGGGGACGTCCAGGTTTGCCCCACATTGTCCTAATCATCAACTGCCAAAGGACACCAACAAGCTCTTGTTCTCACAGCTGGGAAAACAGCAGCCCTACACCACTACATAGCTCCTTGGATGTGAAGCTTGGAGACCACAGATGCTATCGCTACCTTTCAAGAGCCTCACCCAAGAAAAAGACTGCTTTTGGTAGAAAGTACACACCATCTTTTGTCCAGATTCTCCCCTGTGATTTAATGCAATCAACATCTGTATACTACATTCCCTTACAAGATTATTGTCCACGCTTGAAAAATGGCATTTGATGCTTTATTTTGATTTAGATAATGAAAAAAAAAAAAAGGGAAAAAAATAAAAGAAGATAAAACAGGCTGAGAAGTTTGTTATACTTTACCGCTCGATCTCTTCTCTAGTTCTCTGAAGCACAGCACCTTCACTGTCTGGGCCTTCCAGCTTATTTATGGCTTGCTTTTTCATCTCTTGTGCTTTTAACTGTTGGAGTTTCCTCCTGTAGCTTACTTCTACCTTCATGTTACCAATAATGTCTAACAGCTTCTTCTTTGGTGTTTCTGCTGCATCCTCCTTGCTCTTTGATGCCTCTTCAGCGGTGCTGTCTTTGGAAGGGGTAGATTTATCTTTCTCAGTAGAAAGCACGCTGCTTGTGCTGAAGAGTTTCTGTATTTTGCTAGATGATACACAAAATTTAAATAAATTAAAGTCAGAGGTTACAAATAAGGTCTTAAGCTGAATTTTGTAAATTTACATCAGTTACAACTGCTTAGGCCTGAGTGCAAACTATGTTAAGTACATGTCAAACATTTACCTTTTAACTTCTGAGAAGGGCTAGAGCACTATTTAAAATTCTTACTATTTATGGTTTCTTCATCACAAAAATAAAGTAAACTTTATTTCCTCCACAAATAAACGGTGTTTAATCTATGAACTTACAACTTTCAAAGTACTTCTGCATTAGGTAGCAGTCTAAGAATTTGAATCTACTGGTACCTGATACTTAGATTCACGAGCACTACAGAACACTGACTGAAACTCTTAAAATGAGACAACAAAGAGATCACTCTCAGCCACCTGAAAAAAGACTGTACACAGATTTAGCTTAACATCATTTCATACTTGTGGCACTAATATGGATCATATCCCCCTACCCTATGCTCTGCAATATAACAGCCAGGCATTTATGGAGAAATCGATCCTTCTGCAAGATAACACAGTAACTAACAAATAAGCTATTTCAGTTATTTTTCCCTCTGGAACAGCTATTTTACCCAGTTTACCAAATCACTGTAAAGAAGCTAGAACTGACACGGTGCAGGTGAGGATGTGAAGCCAGGGACAGCAGGGAGCTGCTTGGGATGCTGCTGCAACACAGACACAACTGTATTCCCTGGAAAAAACTACTGGAAAAAAAACTGGAAAAAACTGGAAAAAAATTCAAATAACTGCTCGCTTTAACATTCTAAAATTAAATGTTTAAATTTTTAAATTTGCAACTAATTCATTTGTTGTTTAAAAATCACCATCAAGTTACTAAAGAAAAAAATTACAATTATTTGATTCAAAATAAAGCACTTCAATAGATCTGAAGGAATTTTTACACACCTCTCCCCCTCACACAATAAATAATAATTATTATTATTTTATTCTAAAATATAAATACTTTTAACCTGTTAAAATAATAATCTGCTGTTCTCAGTAGGCACCATTTTATTACTTCAGTTGCTCTGCACTTAATAAATCGTCAGCATTAAACCCTAAATTTTGATGTTGAGAACCGACAGCTTCAGAACCACATTACTGCTGGCAGAAGTCCTGCTGTTTCACAGTGAGCTGCTCTCCACAGACCTTTTTCAAACACATGGTTTTTATTAATTCAGCCTGCATCCTCCTTAAAGCTATTTATACATTCAGAGATCTTTACTTACAGCAAGACTGCAAGCCTGTAGCTTTTATTACTGTATTCCACCTACCATCGACTTTGTCTTATGCTCAGAAGCCTCACTTAAGAAAGCAAACACAACTACAAAAGAAACCAAACTCTTTCATACATGAGGCTATCACAGTATTGGAGCTTGTTCAAAAATACTGAGGAGCTTTGAAATTAAAATAAAAAGTATAACAAAAGCAGTTAAAATCTTTTTTTAAAAAAATAAAATCAAACTTCCAAATACTACTTTTAGCCAGTGCTTTGGGGATGTACCTCCGCCAACTGGCAGTACCACTCTGCTGATACACACTGTGTAAAATTATGCTCAGGTCACAAAGAATCCCAGACTGGTTTGGGTTGGAAGTGACCTTAAAGCTCACCCAGTTCCAACTCCCCTGCCACGGGTGGGCAGGGACACCTTCCACTAGACCAGGTTGCTCAAACCTCCATCCAATCCACCCTTGAACACTTCCAGGGATGGGGCAGCCACAACTTCTGCCAACCACCGCAACAGTAAAGAGTTTCCTAACATCTAATCTAAATCTACTTTCTTTCAGGGTAGAAACTCAACCCAAACCACTCCCCTCTTCCTGGCTTCACTCTCCCACGACTTCTGCTCACCGGTGTCGGCAGCGCACTTGATGCAGCAGGACACACGAACTGAGAAGGCCTGCCCTGCTTCCGGCCCGAGCGGGTTTAACCCCAGCGGCACCAGGGAACAGCGCAGCTAAAGGCGGCACCGAGAACACCGGACGGGCCCCCCTTACCTCACCCGCCCGGTCCAGGCACAGAGTCACGGCACTCAGCCGCTAAAACACGAGCCCTGCCTTCAACGCGGAGGCCAACGGAGACAACCCGCCCTCGCGGCATAGCCGTGGCGGCCCCACCCCCACCCGCGGCGAACCGGACCGGCGTTCCCCGGGGAGCCGAGCACATCCATCCCTCCAGAGACAGCCGCACGGGGCGAAGCGCGGCCTTGCCGCCGACACGGCCTCGTCCCGGCAAAGAGGAAGGGTTGTGGGTAGGCGACGGTACCTGCAAGGGCTCCGTTGCTGCCGCGCTACCCCCAGCACCTCCCGGCCGGCCAGGAGCCGCACCGCGAGCCCGCAGGAACCCCCGGCCGCACCGCCCCAGCCACGGGCACGGACACGGCTCCACATCGTGCCCGCGGTACCCACCGCGCCAGCCCCTCCCCACGCGTGCTCCCCCCGGCGCCGCCGGCTGGGAAAGGGAGCTGAGCCGAGCGTTCCGCGCACCAGCGTTCCGCCCGGCTCGGCGCTGCCGGTCTTCTGCCATAACCCATCCCGGTCAGTCGGTGCCAGGAGTCGCAGTCGCATACAGCAAGTCTCCCTGTGAAGTATATAGGAATGATTCGTGTCAGCAACTTAGAAGTCCTTGTAAACATTGTGTTTTGTATAGAAATGAGACCCCGTGTGACTATTGTACCCTGTGTGAGATGTATGGGAATGATCACGAATGTGATCATTGTTCATGTCAATACGATGATGGAAGGGAAGAAGAAACAAAGGAGTAATCCATCTTACTTTGCTGCTTAACGGGTGTTTTGTTTAACTACTCAAAAAGGGTGCTGAGAAACCAAGAGGTACATCCTGTTACAGGATGTATTGTGAAACCTATGTATAAAACAG
>JBCJKH010015025.1:0-35741 GCA_039877255.1 Loriculus beryllinus | reverse complement strand
AAGGTCTTTATCAACCTGGTTGATTCTATTCTATAAGGTGGGAGGAGAACAGTGCCTGAAAATACCTGATCAAGACAGGAGGAATAGACAAAAGCCCAGAATAAGTGAGTAATTATGATTAAAGAGTTTAATTACTACCAAAACTGCAGCTGCTGTGTGCTGGGTTACAGAGATGTACCGGAGAAACACAGACGACACCGATGTCCCCCGATGAACAGGGACTCCCGCAGGAGAAGGGAATGACAAGAGGCATTGATCCTCAGCTCAGGAAGTTAAGAGGCTTCAGCATGTGGCAAGCATGTAGACAAATCAGTGTTTCTGCAGCTCTTTCATCAGCAGCGCCCCTGCATCTAACCCTCCCCAGGCTACCTCCCTTGATGTGGAGCTTTCCCTTGGCAATTCCCCAATTACCGGAGCGCCTGCTCTATGGATCCGTGCCGGCAGGTGAGACAGAGAGCAGCACACCAGCACCTCAGCAGCCAGCACAGCGGGCTTGTCTGACTGACCAGCTCTGAGGGGAGCCTGCCCTGCAATGAATGATACCAGGTTTCTCCCTGCCCTCCCCAGCTCCCTCCATGAAGGATGTGGGTTTATCATTTCCCAGCAAAATGAAGAGGCTGGACAGGCAGGCTCCCCTCTGCCTGCAGGGATACTGCAGGGCACGGCTGTGGCTTCTCTGCTTGTTCATGCCTCACCAAATAGAGGTGGGATGAAAGAGATGCAACTACAGCAAGGAAACCGACTAGAAGCTGCCCTCTTCTTGCCGTTAGTGGAGCCTTTCTATCTCTGAAGGAAAGCAGGAGGCACATGCCAGCTGGGGCTAAAGGCATTCCACCTTTCCACTCTGTCCAGGGCATCAAGCTGGAAATGCCAGGGCATCCCTGCCTAAATGAAGCTTGAGGGACTGGGAACCCTGCAACCCAGCACTGAGATCTGTTTTAAAAGAAAACCATGTGAAAATGATCGACTGCTTATAGGTACAGGACACTCGAAGGGCTGCCCATGGTGACAACCTCTCAAACGTGATTTTCACGGTGCGGCAGGAGCTGCCCTCGCAATTTCAAAGCTTTGAGTAGTGACAAGGACGTGTGGGACCAGTGATCCTTTGCATCAGGGGCTCTGAGAGGAGGTGAGGAGGGCGCAGGTGGTGGGCTGTGGGGTCAGGCAGGGTGGGATCCAGCAGCAGGCTGGGCAAGGGGAGTGAGAAATATCAGGGGGTGGAGAACCGGGTGGGAAGATGAGGCACAGCAAGGCTGCTGCCATCACACATCACAAATACGGTTGGAACCCGCCTTCCCTATGTTACATCATTCCACATACCGGAGGAGGGTCCTATTGCTTAATTCAAGGCTTAGCCAGAGGAAAGGCTGGAGGTTCCAGCAGCAAACCTTGTGCTTTTCTAGTGCCAAGGGTTATTTAGCACAGCAGCAAATCAAATACCCATCATACCAACTGCTTTCTCTTCAGCCCATACAGTGAAACACAGGGGAAAACAACCCCAGCCAGAGCCAGCTGCACCACCAGGTACCAGTGGCCAGGTTGCCAGCCCAACCCCTCCTTCAGGCCCAGCTTCTGAAGACAGCCAAGTCCAGAAGAGGTTTTTATCCTATGCCACGCTCTTTGGAGGGGTTATTGGCAGATTCCAGCACAAGAGACGTAAAGATTTATCCTAATAGTTAAATAGTTAAAAAAATGAAAGGTAAGATGATGGCTTTGGGGTTTTCCAGAGATGCAGCTGCTGCGCCAGGTATGCCAAGAACAAAACCATGCATGGGGAAGGGTGTCGGTTTAATTTGTATTGGCATCACAGGAGCCAGCAGATTAAAATGGTACAATAAAAGAGGCAAATATAATTTGATCTGTTTGCAGTTCGGATCTCTATCAGCCATTAGGTATGTACCCCTTTTTGCAGTGAAGAAAAGGCCAGAGGGAAGTATTTCCAGCAATACGTGGCTTTATGTGCTTCAGGCTGAGTTTGTACCCTGCTGTTCAGTAACAGCTCATTTCTAGGGCTCTGACTCACTTAGAGCACAGCAGCTGTGTACACTCTTACCTGAACTGCAGCAAAATTGTTTGCAGCACTTATGGCTATCTGATATTTTGCAGTAGAGCAGGTAGCAAACGCCTGCTGCGGTTCATTTATACCTGAAACAAAGCGGAGGTACACAGTGAAACGCAAAGGAACTGTTGCAGACCTGCTAAAAGCACTTGGGTTATTTCTATAAGGGAATGGGAATGTAAACCCGCAAACAAATACCCTTCTCCTATTCACGGCTATCAGAGGTGCAGCTGGATCAACTTCACCTTTTCCACAAGCATGACATTAAAAGAGACTGGGTTGAAGTCATGCACGGAGGCAGGCTTAAACAGCGGGTGTGCTGTAAGAAGCTGGCTGGGGAGAACAAAACGAGGCGGCAGTTAGGGAAAGGGCCAGTTCTGAGGATATGCAGTATTTTAAGCCGGTGAGTAGGAGTACTTTTGTTGGATAATTCGCATTACCTCTGTTGGGAAGGACAGCAATTCCTGCTCATGGTACTGTGTTATGACAATGCAGCAAAATGAAGGCTTGCAGTATGCATCTTGAGAGCTGGAGATGTGCCCGTCATTTAGAGGCTGCTTGGTCCAGTAGCTTACCTGATAATTTCAGGACATTTGAAGCTTGCTGCTCCTCTGCTGGCACTGCAGGAGGGCTGTACAGCGAAGCGTGAAGGTGGCTGCAGCATCTTTTGTATGCTGTGTGACACGGCAGCGCTTGCCTGGTGTAGTGTTCCCTCCATGGACTATGTTCTGCCACCCTCCCTCAGAGCCACTGCCATCACTTCAACAGCCTGGACCTCCTCCAGCAGCTGCCACACAAATCCACCTTCCTCCACATGTAACACACGGGATGCAGTCACCTTGCTTGGGAGCACTGCAATTCCTTCCCACCCCTGCCAACAGCATCAAGCTTAAAATGCCAGGGCATCCCTGCCTAAATGAGACTCAAGGGACTGGGGACCCTGCAGCCCAGCACTGAGATAACCTTGGAAGAATGATCAATTGCTAATAAGTCCTGGAGACTCAAAGGGCTGCTCATGGTGACAATGTACCAGCTCTCGAAACAGGCTGGTAGGGATTTGAAACACTGACAATCAAATACATGCCATAGGCTTGGGGAGGATTTCTACAAGGCTTCTCTGAGCAGATGACAGCCTTCTCGCAGAACACAGCTTCAACTTCTGATACTTTGGGACTTTCACCCATTGTTTTCCAGCCTTTTAAAATTCAGCTTTCAGCTTATTTCTTAGCTATTATTCAATATTTTCACCAGTGTTAACTAAGCCCAGGGAGCATTCGCAGGCTTAGCCTGGATTAAGCCTTCTTTCCTCATTGTTTTAAATGCATGAAAGTCACCCGAGTTGCTCTATTTTATGTTCTCCATGCCACAGTGAATTCCGTGCTGGTAGGACTGCAAATGGGGCACGTCACTCATGAATTACTAATCCCTGTCACTCATGTTTTTCCGGGGAACACACACTATATTTAGTCTTCATACTTGGAAGAAACAAAGCTGGAGAACTTTTCTCATTAGGAGGCTTTAGGATATTCCCTAAAAAAATGGCAAGATAATTCAGTCACCAAGTATAAGTGCAATTCATTAATCATGGTGGAAATTAGACCCTTGAATCGAGAGGCTAATTAAGATCATTAGATCTAAAGGAAGCTATGCAGCCATTTCTTAAAATCTCATTTATACTTATGTAAATCCGGACCAACTCCACTGTTGTTTTCTGCATTTATACCCAAGTAATTGAAATCACTGTTGAGCTCTTCTGAGCTCTCGGTATCAACAGAAGGCATTGAAGTAAAACAAGTAACAGATGGGCTGTGTTTTCCTCTATAACTTATAGATGAACTTAATATCACCATGGCCTTCTTTCCAAAGGAACTTCACCATTCTGATGGATTACTTACTCAACAAAACCAATTTGATTAATTCAGAGGCTGTCATCAATGCAAAGAGCTGCCAACTTTTACAACGTTAGCAAATGAGGAGAGATGAAATGTTCCGGTGTCCACTCCTGCCTCATCCAGGACAGCCATTCTTTTTAATCTGTGGCTTTCCTATGGAAGGAACCTTCTTCTCTGCTGTTTCTTGTGACCACCAGCAGCATAGAGACCACCATGTAGTAAAAGACACCAAGTAAATGCTGTACAGGAACCAAGTAGAAATGTGGACAAAGTCAGTGGGGAAAGAGCTCTAGTGGAAGGTATCCCTGTCCTTGGCACGGGGCTGGAACTGGGTGATCTTTAGGGTCTCTTCCAACCCACACCATGCTATGATTCTGACACAACTCAACTCTACACAGATACGAACTGTAACTGTGCACCTGTATGTGCAATTGCCTGCTATGCAGCCATCGGGAATACAAGCTTTTCTTCCAGTTGAATACTAGAGGAAACTTTTTAACAATGAGAACATTCAGCCATTGGAATAATCTCCCCAGGGAAGCGGTGAATTCCCCAACATTGGACACTTCTTAGATGTGGCTGGGTAGGTGCTGGGACATCTAGTCCAGGTCATGTTTTGCCTAGAAAGGTTGGACCAGATGATCCCTGATCAGAATCCCTTCCAACCTGGGATTCTGTGATTCTGTGATGCAGTGTCTGGGATAGGAAGAAGGGCCTCCAGGGAAAGAGAAAAGGAAGAGGATTCCCTTCACCTGGGGTAAAAAAGAGGCAGAAAGGAGTTATGCTTTTTTGGTATAAATGTGCCTAAACTGCTTTTGCATAAGGAGCATCCAGGATACCTGAAGCAGATGCGGCATCTGAGGTCAACATCTGTTCTTATTACTAATGCTGTTGTTGGGGTTTTTTAATTTCTCTTCTCTGGAAGGTTTTCTGGAGCTGTGTGCAGCAGTCAGGGGAGAATCTGCCAGCCTTGGCAAGGGAGGCTGCTGCATCACAGGAGCACTGGTAGGCTCTCCTCTGGAAGATGGCCAGTTCTGGCTCCTGCAGCTCTGGCTGCTCAGCGGGAACTGGGAGTTACTGCCTTGCAGACAGCAGATAGCCTTGGCTGGCTAAACAGGCACAGTGCTCTCAATGAAACCGGAGACAAATGCAAATAGGCCCCCTCAGCCCAACCCACTTATTCCCATTTCACATCACTCACAGTCTGAATTCAAACCTGGGGAGTCAATGCGAACATTCCACCAGTTCAGCTCAGGATCAGCCCTTCCCAACCATCCCTTGCCTCACAAACCTGAACCCTTCAAACCTCCCTCCTGCGGGAACCCATGTTCTGTGGAGTACCTGGAACTTGATGAACAAAACTTACAACCTAAGAGAGGTCTCAATTTCACCAAGCCTGAGGAGAGTTCAAGCTCCAGGGCTCTGTATCTGTTCCATTTGTGCTCTGGAATTTGATTTTGATGTATTAGGACAGATCACTGCAAGTGACTTCTTCCAGCAGGCAGTAAGGCAAGCCAGCTTTCCAGCCACGTACAGCCCAGGGCATGAGGCCAGCCTGCTCCTCCTGGGCACAGCAAAGCCAAGGAAAACAAAGCTTCCCCTCGTTCCCAGTTCCATCAAAGCTTTGACATTTCATGTCACTCGCGCACTGGTGTGGTTGTGATTCTCCAGTCAATCTTCTTTGCAGCAGCAGTTGGATTTTAACCAAAATCTGTTGCTTGTTTTATGCGTCAATATGCATGAGCATCTTTTTTTCTTTCCACAGAAAATGGGGGTTTCAGTTGCTAATAGCACATGATTCAGTTCTCTCTGACTCTCCCATATAACCTTCAGGGTAATTAGTCAGCTTTTTAATACAGTCATACCGCTCTGTCCTCTGCCTTGCTGCGAGGATGCTCTGTCAAGGTACCTGTGGAAATTCAAGTTCAAAGACAGAGCACCCTAACAGACCAATTACAACTAATATATCCGAGCCTCCAAACAAACAGCTACTACTCCACACATTCAGAGTACAAGACTTGCTATACAAATGGCATTCTCTTTATTAGGCATTGCACAGCTGTCCCAAGCAAATCACTTTTTTCTCCTTTGTACATTAGGACTGATACATCAACATTGAAAAGCTGTGGGTTAGGATCCCAGGTAAGTACCTTATTTTGACCAAGAGGTTTGGGTCGAACTCGTCACCAGCGTAAACACAAAGTTTCAAGTCTTTCGAAGAAAAATGTGGCCTGACATATCTAAGGGGAAAGAAGCAAAATTCCACAGATAAATGACAAACTTGTAGGTATTGGACTCATTATTTTAATGGCATTAATAAGTCTTCTAAAAGACAGACTGTTTCATGAAGGTTGTTCAAGTTTAGCAGTCAAAGGGGAACACACGACATTTTTACCTGTGCTGGTGATTAACAGAAGCACATCTTGGAAGTACATGACATGCATAACCCCATAAAAGCTCTCCATCTCCATGTGTTTTATGCTAATATAATCATCCAGCATTATGTGGAAGTCCACTGCACACATAACACTCACCCCTAGCAAACCAAATGACACACTAGATGACAATTTGGCATGTGTTGTTCCCTTAAAAATTAGTCTTGACTTGGATTAAGGAACTAATACACCAATAATATGGCTGCATGGGAAGAATAGAGACCTTCCTAAGCAGTGGTTTTCCATCCGCTTTTCCTCCATTGGTTTTAGGAGACAGAGCTAGTGCCAGGCTGCATGACAAGAATCCTAGTTGGTTGGCTATGGAGAAGGTCATATAACTGAGCTGGACACCCTTATACCACACACATGACACGACGGAGCTCTGGACAGTCATGTAGGCTGAGGAAGTGCAGTTGCATGGCCACAAAGATGGTGTATAGTGTCCTTGAGAGCAGTCTCCCACTGATTAGCTCTCCAAAAGTAATGTCATTCTTTACCTGACCGTAAGTGCCTGGCACCTTTAGGTGGTGGGCATGAAGGTTTAGATAAAAAAGCAACAGGGCGCTGAACCTGCTCCTGACAGTGTTTCTGCAGGTGGTGATGGGTTCCAGCAAGGCTCACACTGCAGGCAAACTGCTGTGCCATGCCATCAGCTGTCAGGGATTTTTTACAAGGGCATGTAGTGATAGGACAAGGGGGAATGGCTTTAAACTGACAGAGGGGAGATTTAGATGAGATGTGAGGAAGACGTTCTTCCCTGTGAGGGTGCTGAGGCACTGGCACAGGGTGCCCAGAGAAGCCGTGGCTGCCCCATCCCTGGCAGTGTTCAAGGTCAGGCTGGATGGGGTTTGGAGCAACCTGCTCTAGTGGAAGGTGCCCCTGCCCATGGCAGGGGGGTTGGAATTAGATGAGCTTTAAAAGTCCCTTCTAAACCAAACCATTCTGTGATTCTGTGATCTCTGGATTTTCAGAGATTTAAAGCACAGCCTGAAACCTTTATGAATATGAAGCCCAGTACTATCTCATGATGGAAAATTAATCATACAGGCATTATGTGACTTACTACAGGCTTTGCTCGAAATCAGGCTCAGCGATGATAAACCCCTGGGGTCTTAATCTCTGCTTCTTTCTCTAGCTGATGTCTTTACCTCATGATATTGAACAGCTATTCCTATGACATACTAACAACTGTCCAACTATAGAGCTATCCTGGAAATTTCTGTTAAACAAAAACTATTTGAGGAGAATCCAGTTACGGACTCTAAGATATTAATGTTGTGCTGTTTGTTACTGTGAGAGGTTTGACAAGTCCTCAGCATTTGCCTTCTTTACATTGAATGTTCGTATCTGCTCTTCTCTATTGAATCATTGGGTGATTCTTCAAATAATTTTTGAGCAGGGTGATTAAAACCTATGTGAACAGATTAGCAGTAAGCGAATAGATAAGCAGTGAGTGAACAGATAGGCAGGAAGTGAATAGATAGGCAGGAAGTGGATAAGCAGTAAGTCAAGAGAAATTCTGGCATCTACGATTTTAACAAACCATGACAAGTCTCAGCCCTGAGGAAAAAATACAGATAAATAATGGCCGGTGTCACATGGCACATCAAAACAGTGCAAGGGAGGAGAATGAGGGAGGGAAAACACTTGTCACACTATGGAAACTGAAGAAAGGCACACACACGTATTCTTTCCTGCAGCTGTGGGTGTTTTTATGAGCGGAATAAATTTATTCCAAGCTCGAAACTGGAGCATTTAGAAAGCTCACGATGACAAGTGTAATATCATGAGGAGCTGTAGAGGCAGCATTTCGAGGCAGCATTTCAAGGCAGTGGCATTTATTCTACCTTCTGATGTGAACACCCACTCATTCTGACAACAGGAACCCAGAAGGAATAATGATGAGAAATTTATTTCTCTGCATCTCAATACAGATTCAGACTTTGGTATAAACCTGAGAACTGCTTAAATTTAAGGGTGAAGTTGTTACAAAGCTGTACAATTTATGAGATACTAAACAGAGTTTGCAGTGCTACTGGTCCATGCTCCAATCCTAACTCTGGGCATACATCGCTATAAAACTCCAGAAGATGAAAGTCCTCTGGTTATCCCCAGTGGCTCATAGTAATAGATTCCCAAGACATTCTGAGATGTTGGACACATGACCCTTGCAGTTAAAATGTTACAGACAATGTCAGGCAGTTACAGAATCAACACAGAGCTTTTAAAATCAGGTATTAATCATGTTTACAAAACCCTACAGCTGAATGCGTTCGGATTAGAGGTTTGGGATCTGAAGTAGAAACCTGCTGTTTTCAGTGGGAGAGACCTTTTCCATGGTCATGAGTGCTAGCTATTAAACAAACGATACTATCAGTAAGAGATGTATTTGAGTATTAAGAGTTGTATTTGAGTATCGAGTGTAAGACTGTATTTGAGTAAGAGAAGTATTTAAGATGCTGGAAATTTATGACTTTTGGAGTGCTTTTCTTGAAACTTTTGAGTCTTATGTAAAGTACGAAGAAAATTAATTTTTCTCTACAATTCAATAAAGGAGGCTAAAAGTACTGAACCTCTGTTATATTTCACTATGAAAAGTAACCTTAGAGGTTCTAGATGGCCTTTCTGTGCTTCAACACCAGTAAATTTAGATTAATTATCTAAGGCCTAGCAGATGGCAAATTTATCAATGATGATTTATGACTGTAATTGGAGTTCGTACAATTCTTTTCAAAGCACCAAACCCAGCATCTTCCCATTACGCTCCAGTGTTATTCGCTGCACGACCCGTAACATGAACTTGTGCCGTACTCCCCTGGTACAAATAACCAGACAAGCTCGAGCCCAGAACGCTTCACCGCTGCAGCTGTGCAGCAAAACGCAGTATTATTGATGACTCCAGCCTGTATCTTGGAAGTATCTAAGGATCAAAGCACATTCCAGAGGCTCAGGCCAGCAAGGCAAGATGTGCTATCTAAGTAAATGTAATCCACACCCAGTAATTTCTGCATCACCCCTAGAGCTCTGGGAACAGAAATGTGAATCATTATCTCAGGCTGTCACAAGTTTACAGCCCAGACTGCCTTGGGATACGCAGACAGGCTGTCTCCACAGCTCCCAGCGCCTTTCCAGGTCGCTATCTCCTACACCAGCACAGGAGAAAATGTTTCATGGATTTTATTTCCTTCATTTGGCAACCATCTTTTGCCACCCTTCCAAGGCGGAAGCAGAACTTAATGCTTTCCCTCTGCTACTGCATCTCCAGGGACGAACGTGTGGAAACTGGGGCTGCTTCTTCCCATTCATGTATCTGCATCTTTATATTCTTCCTTCTACACAGCAGTCCTTCTCTGTGCTCTATTTGCCATTCAGCTTTCATCTTTCTCTCTCACTTCTTTGTGAACTGGGTCTTCTTATCTCCCGTCTGCTTTATTCTTGTCCCCCCTTCTTGCCACCCACACAGCCATGGAGTTATTAATCTATTACACTGTCTCATGAGCACTGCAGTCAAGCAGAGCAGAAGCAATGAAACAGGAGGAGAAAATTCCCTGCTTTCTGCTTGATTACAGATTGGCTCCTCTTTGTAGATCCAAGCCATGTATCTTCTGCAACACTGAGGATTATGGCCAAGGCAGAAAGCTCTTGAAATAGAGGAGAGTTCTAGAACAAAATGGTGCTAATACTTGCTAATAACCACTGAAGCTTAAAAAGTGTCCCACTGAATGGTGATAAAGATGTCTCAGATTATAAGGAAGGTAATTTCCAATACTTGCTGTATTATATGTAGGTGGAAATGCCACAAAACCCCTCCACTTACCTACATCACACCTTGCAAGGCTTACCAAGCTGCCCAATTTCATCCACAAACACTACAGTAAGCTGAACTGTATCATATATAAGCTTGGCAGAGTAGGACCCCTCTTATGTGTGACTGGGCAGCTTTCGTTTTCAGCACCTAAGTATGACCAGAGTGAACCTAGTGAGGAGGTGGCCCAGCAGTACATTATTTTGGAGACCCAAGACAGGAAGCAGAGGATCTGAAGAAAGGTTTCCCAAACACGAATTCATTGATCACAGAATCAAATAAGCTGCCTTTTACTTTGTTCTAGGAATTAGAAATCCACTGGTCACACTGAAACAACAGATCTCTTCAAGCTACGGGTACTAGGAAAGCTTAACAGCAAAGCAACAGATGCCTGCTAGAGCACAAGGGCAGAGTAACCCCTGCTACCAAAACAGGAATTGCAGAAGCAGCCTTGCAGGAGGGTCCTCAGGACTGTACTCCCCAAGCTGTACATTAGAAAACCCTCATGCCAATAAACATCTCAAATACAGTCAACATTGATAACATTTTTTTTTGCAGCACTGTGTAACTCTTCTGTACTTTTTAAAGTACTGCATCAGTAATAAAGAACCTCAGAGTATTTCTGGGTTTAGGAAACAGATCCCATGCAGTTCATTTGCCCTAGATATAATCCTCATACATGATACCAGGCGTGTATCAAACCTAACATTGAAACGTCAGCAGACATAACTCTCATCTGGAGCTGCCTTTTTCCACATACCCAGAGAAATCCCTGCCATGTGTTCACTCTCTGCGTTCACATTTTAAGGTAATATTTAATCAGATGCTTATCCTGGAAAATGAAGATGCTCCCTGAAAGTAGGTCATGATTTCCATCAAAAGGATAAACCCCCTGCTGGACTCTTTTACCGGGAATCTCAGAATAAGAACAGGTTAGAGATACTGCTCAGTAAAACAATGGTTTAGGACGCAGTCACACAGGAAGCAATATTTTTGATACGGCCTTAATCCTGCATGGCACCAAAGCCTCAGTGTAACAGTTGTTTGATCTGCTGGCAGTTTAATGAGAAATAAACTGCTTAACCTGCAGGAACGGTTTTCCTACAGAAAACTGTTCTGTATTCTTTATGCCACGCCAGTTTTTAAAGAGAGTGCACTGCTCTATCACAGGAATACATACCTCTTCCAAAGTCTAGTCTTCCATTGAATCACATAATAAAGAAGGAGTTACTGCATATTAAATCTACTACATTTTTGCCATCATTATTGTTAGTTTTGGAATGCTAAAATTAAAATTCTTATTTCTGGAAGCAGTTATTGGTTTAATATTCTCAAAGGGCAGTAATTTATGCAATCCTAGATCGAAACATCTATTTCTAGTCTCATAAACAGAATACAAATGATGCTTTACACAAAATGGTACTGTAAAATTGTATGTGTTAATTATGGCCAATGCATTTCCAAAGCTACAGTTTATAAATCATTACTGTCTTGATTTGTTCAGTCTTAATATCAATAATGCAATAAGTAGTATAGTAGATGAAGCAAGTGTTTTTCTTTGGTTTTCCTGGTGACAATAAAAAGGCTTCTTTGATTTAAAAATAATTGAACTAAAGAGGTTATTGCAGCTGAACACTGAAATAGCTTCTCTCTTAACATGAGATATAAAGGAGCCTTGCCAAAAACTACGCAAGAGGACAGATTAACCTAAACAAACACAGAAATAAATTTAGTAATCTAAAATGGAAGTCTCTACCTCTAACATCAGATGTGTTACATAACAAAAAGCAAACTAAGTGCAGCCTCAGACGAATGCAATTCTAGTGGAGTCCAGGAGATATATGCAAGTGAAGAGTTTCCTCTTCCTTCATCTTCTGTGGTAATGTTAATTACAAACCTGTGGGCTTTGGAAAAAGACAGTTATAACAACAGAAACAATATAAAATTACCAGACCCATGCCACTACCCAGTAATGCTCCTAAACGAAATAGTGTACTCCCCTACTCCCTCTTGCAAACGTTTCAGTAGTGTGTGATTTGTGACACTACAGAATAACATCCTTTGTTGGGACTGGTTCCTATTAGCGATACTCTCTGTATAGCTGCCAAAACCACTAACAGTAAATAATCAACTAAACATGGAGGAAAATATAAGGCCATATTCATGTTGCGCAACATTAAAGAACTTCAGAATACCTATTTGGTAAACAGGGAGCTGGTGTTGCTGGAGACCAGCGAGAAGGACCTGGGAAGGTGCTAGGCAATGGGATGCTGAGGTCAGGGAATGTGGAAAGGCAGCTGGAGGAGTGCTGGCGAATGGAGGCTGGCTCAGTGCTGTCCTGGCACTTTGTAAAAGTCTGTTGATACCTGACCCCCACTAAATCATCAAGTAAAAACAGTGCATATTTGCCATGCAAATAGATTATTCCTATTCTCAAGAGCTGTGTGCAGGATGCACTGTCAATCTAGTCTCACTGTATATTACCACACATGCATTTTAAAACCTGTTGTTTTAATTCAACAAACAATGCCCTCCCCCCCCCCCCAACAAACTACTTGCCTGTATATGTGAATTTGTTTCTTGACAAATGAGATCACCTTGCTTAAAATACACTTACACTCCTTGGGGCTGAGTGCCTTCAAAATATTCTGATGCATATGATGTGTGGTAGAATATAAATTTGCTAAGGACTGCAGAAAGGAGAGTTAGACATCAGTACTGTATTTTTTAAACAATTCTTTCAATTTTAGGTTATTAACATCAGTATCCCCATACTTTACATCATATTTCAAGTTTGGACCCAAGTCCACATGCACATACGTATGGGTCTACATCTACCCAACGTTCACTTTGCATGGATGCCAATCCATACTTACAACTATAAAAACAATAGAATAATAGCACAAAATAGAAACTATCTCTGGGAAACAGTGCAAGAAGAAAAACCTGTAGCCTTTTACAACCTCAATGCACGCCCAAACACACCGCTCCCTGCGGCTTTGACTGAACAAACATACCCTCCAAAGCTGCCTCAGGTAACCCTTTGTCCCTGCCATGCTGTTAAGTGATCACTCTTAGCATCCTTCCTACGTCACCTATCAAAGGGCAAGCTACTTTTGTAGCTGGCTGCAAGATCTGGGATAGCTGCAAGATGACGTGGAAGAATTGCACACCAATGAGCAGTAACAGCCTGAGTAGGGTTGGCTGGGTAACCACAGCTTCTGCAACGCAAGGCAGCTGGTAGAGCAGGGCAGAATCATCAGCAGAGGAGAAACAGCAGGGACAGCACCTGAGCCGCAGCCCAGGATGCAGACTGTGCCACTTCTCAGGGCTATAAACAGCCTTTCTCTTCAGGAGTAGATGGCAAAGCAGTGAACCCAAAATATTTTCTAAGATTAGGTCACGCTTACACTTCCAGGCTAATTACTGGAGAAGATTCCCAAAGATAAGAAAAAGCTGAATCCAGAAATAAATCTGCTCTTCTGCCCAAACACTCTTAATGCCTGTTTTCTCCCTTTAGTTTGTGCACATTTTGTAATGTGCTTAGACTCCAGGACTGGAAACCAAAGAGCCATGTCCTGAACAAACATCTACCCCGGCAGTTCAGCACAAAGAAGGGACATTCCTCCCCAAGGGAAACGTGTAAACTGCCACGTTCTCAGTTTACAAAAAACAGGGAACCAGTACTTCAAAAGGGAAACCTGATCATTCACACAATACAAAAGGACAAAGAAGTCACAGGTGTATAATCCCTGACTCAAAGAACCTTCAGACCTGAGAAGTTTCACCAGAAACAGGTCAGGAAAAGAAGTTTTATAGAACTGTCATTTTCGAATTCTCTCTTGTATCTTTGGCATACAAAACCAAAGAGATTTGGGTATGATAAAATGTTGGGACTCTCTTCTCAATGACACAATTTAAATCAAACAAATAGGCCATTCACAGAAAGTATTTTTGGGTTAGCCTTTTTCAAGAAACTGCAGTAAATATGAAAGTGTGCAATGTGCAAATGGTGTAAAATAATGTGCAGTGATACATTATCCTCTTTATTGTACCTGTATTTAGAGAGCACCTTGCTTCAGCACACAAAAGCATCTTCTGCAGACAACCCCCACTGCTGCCAGGTTTTATGTATGCGATAGTCATTAGACTACCACAGAGCATATCATTAATCTTTGGCCAGCAAGTTGGTCAGCAGTTTGCAGTGTATGCAGAAACTTGTGCAAGAGCAGAACTGTCCCAGCAGCTCATTAGGACATCAAAATACAGAACCCAAATACCTGCTGAAGTGCCAGGGCTGGTGGAAACTCACCAGACATCAGCCCTTAAACTCCAGTTCTTTCACAATGGAGATTCCTCTTCAGTCATACTGTACCTGTCACACTAAGCAGCTACCGAAAGCATGTAGTAACAGCAAGAATGTGATTTTCTTATCTTCTTTAATACTCCTCCAAAAATGATTCTAACAACTAGGAATTTCTGTCCCTAGTCCTTCACTAAAGACATTACTCTAGTGATTTTCACTGGTTTATTATGCAGATGTCTGTAGGAGTGTACTGATCAGGAAAAAAGACAGTATTTTATATTACTAATAGATATAAACTTTCAACAGAAAGTTATACTCAAAGCATTTCTGCCAGAATGACTGAAAAAACTTGGTAGACAGCAGACAGACTCTTCTGAAGAAACCAAGAAAGGGAAAGCAAAAGTATAAACAAATAGGGATTAAAAAAAATCTGAGAGCTGTAATCATCTCAGGGATCTCATAAATATGATTTGTGTCCGTGATTTTAAATATCATCACTACATTGTGATGTAATTAAATACATTGTATTTAATGGCAGACCCAGTTATTCTAAGCATTACTCAGTATTGACAATGGCACAGAGAACCAAGGCAATGCTGTTTTCAGCTGCAGCTGTTCAGTACCTCAAAAGCCTCCCCCACCAAACCCGTAGTTGTGAAGACACAGCAGGAAGGGAGGTGTATTGACATCCAGGTGATACGGAACTGAAAGAAACTCTTATCAGGGTGGAAATCTTGGGGGAAAAAAAGAAGGAGGAAAAGAAAAAAAGCCACAATAAAATCCTAAATGGTCAAAGTCTGAACTGAAAAATCACCTCAGGTTTTTCACACAAAACTGCATTATCCAAACTTTCACACAGCCTTTGATAATAACACCACAACTCATCCCAGCATAGTTGAAATTAATAGTTGTACTAAGTAAAGTCACACAAACGAATTTGCCAGAGCAAATGCCAGCCAGTCACGATATGAAATTATTATCTCTAGTGGTCTGACTGAAGTAAACTCAATGAAGGATACAAACGCTGCATCTTCTGGCAGATGAGAAAATTCTTCACTGGGATATGCTGCAGTGGCATATAGGACTCTGCCGGTCCTATACTGAACAGACCAACAATAGTTCCATTTCTCCCATTACATTTGAAACCACAGTATATACAAAACCAGTTTTATTTAAAGTAACATTCAATCTAGCCTATTACAAAAGCTAAAAAATCCCCCCTTGCTTGTAACTTGCAAGTGCACAACCCAGTTTTCCACAAATCTCAGCTGGTGAGCCTTTCTCTTCCTTTTCTTCTTAGAAGAAAGCAGCACGTTAGGTCTCTGGGTCTAAAAAAGTATCTTTCATTCTCTAGCACTGACTTTGAGATGCAACCTTTTGACAAGATGGCACAGGAAAAACACATAATGAAGAACATTTTTTTATTAAGAGATTTCAGAAGTCATTCTCTGAGTCATAATCCTCAGCTTTTTGCAGTGGCCGCTTAACACCAATTATTAGATCTATGGAGAGCAGCTCTGTAACACAATGAAGAACTGAGATGACTAAGTGGTATTTGCAATACACTGATTCTAAGCCTTTCCCATTCACAGGCAGTGGCTCATTTTTTCTGAGTGCATTTATGGCTCCAAGGTAGAATTTGTTAAAGCTGTTTTGTTCTGTTGTCCCATACAAGGACTTGGGAATACTTAGCAGAGCATCAGCAACTATATTAGACACAACAGCTACCTCTGACTGCTGAAACTGTTTTGCATAGTACAGAATATAATAATGTAACAGGACTTCAAAGTAACCTCCTACTGGCAAAACTGATCCTGCTTTTATGAGGGAGCCAGAATAATTCTGTGCAGCACTTACACAACTCCTTCCATGTTTTAATGGGACTATATTGCAACTGGTTTTCTCTATGTCTTTGCCAACACCTAGGCTTTCACATGCAGTACCTGCATTAGCATTACATGCTAATACAGCAGTGCTCTGCTGCTTTTGACTGTCCACAAGTGAGTCACTTTTATAGTTCTTGTGCATGGCACTCAAATGCTCACATTTTGCATGCGGTTTCTGTACATCTTGTGAAGAGCCATCTCCTTCAGTGGCACCACTGAATTCCTCGATGTGCAAGATGGGATTTGAGGGTATTTGCAAGTCTGCTTGCACACACACTAGATTATCACATACCTGGGAGTCTGGGTCTACAATCTGTGTTTCTGCTTCATCCCTATGTGCTTTTGCCTGACCTTCGGAAACCTGAGTACTGTTACAATAATTACTTTCTATTGCAAGTTGCATCTGAGTAGCTGAAAAATGCCAACTGCAAACACCTGAGGCTTCACTCTGGCTTTGACCTTCTGCTTTGTATTCCTCCCTCTGTTCAACTGTTTTAAATAGCTGCTGCAGCATTATAAATGCCTCTTGTAAAGCTGCAGCGTGTTGCTCATTAACGCTATCGACTGGCCCACAAAGAATGAGGAAATGGGGCTGAAAGGTGCACACACTGGTAAAGCCAATATGAGCGCATCTCTGTGAGCCGAGCAGCAAGGGCCGGCAAAATGTTGCCACTGCAGTTTCTCTGATTTCTCCGTGCATGTTACCACCAAAAGGTGCACAAGGTGATACTCCTGTAATCTCACAAATAAGGGCCATTTCTTCCGATGATAAGCACTCTACCACAGATATACCGTATAATTTCGCATAGTAAATAACTACTTCCTCCTGCTTCACACTAGACAGTAACAGCTTAATGTTGTTGTTCTGCAAGTGTTTCATTAAGGCTTCTGTCCTCTTTGCGATCCACTGCAGGGAAGCCTCATACTGACCCTCGGAGCCGACAACAAACTCAACGCCGGGGGCCGAGAGGGCGGGTCGGAGGGGCTGCGTGACGAGCACGGCCCGCAGCTGCCCTCCTGCCGGGCAGTATGTTGCGAAGTCCCTGCGGAGTACGAGCCCGGGCAGGACCCTGGAGCTCGCCACGGGGAGCCCGGCCACGGCGGCGTGCAGCTCCGCGAACCGCCGGCCGAGGAGGCGCAGCGCCTGCGGGCGGGCGGCTGCGGGCGGGGCGCAGCGGAGGCAGTACTCGGAGCAAAGCCGCGCTAGGCTTCGCCGCTCGCCCGGCCCCAGCCGCCCGGCCAGGTAGGCCTCCAGCAGCGCCTCCAGGTCGGCCTCCTCCTCCCGCCCGGGCAGCGCCGTCAGGAGATGCCGCCGCAGGCCCAGCGCCACGGCCCGCTCCAGCACCTGCGCCTCGAAGGCCTGCAGCGCCCGCCGCAGGCCGCCGCCCGCCGCCCGCAGGCCTCGCAGCACGCCGGCCAGCAGTATAACGAACGTCTTAGCGCCGTCCCCCGTCGCGGCGCGGCAGCTGCAGGCACACGCCGCCATCATCCTGCGGGTACACGGGCTGTTAACGGGGCCGCGCCCCCGGCCCGCCCCAGCCCCGGCCCGCCCCGTACCTGGCCGTCGGCGGCTCCAGGCTGAGCGCCTCGAGCAGGCGCCGCCCGTCCCGGGTGAGCGCCGCCTCCCCGGTGGCCCGCACCAGCAGCGCCCGCCCGCCCCGCGGCCCCAGGGCGCCGCGCACCGCGCCAGCCAGCGCCGCCGCCTCCTGCGCCAGCCGCCGCCGGTCCAGCAGCCGCGCCATGGCAACCGCCGCACAGCCCCGCACAGCCCCTTCCGCCAACGGACGGGGCGGGGCGAGGAGGCCGGGACTTCGGCCCGGGCCCGGCGGGGGTAGAGGGGAGCGCGCATAGAGCGGAGCGGCACGGAGGTGCGACATGACTTTATTATAGAGTGTGGCGGCGGCCCGCCTTAACAGTTCAAACGCCTTCAACAAACCGCGAACAATACAGCGCGGTAACGGCGGCAGAAACACATGGATAGGGCGGGCTCCGTGTCGCGGAAACTGACGTTCCTGCTTGGCGAAGGGAAGGGCCGGGGCAGGGCGGCGGGCACGTTAACAGTAAAAAGCCGAAACAGTTTGTCCTTGAGGGTGGTGGTTTGGTATGGCTGTTTCTATAATTCCAGCAATTTCCCTGTATCAAGCGCCCCTCATCCCCCATTCCTGGCTCGCCAGAGAGAAAGAATAATTTAATGTGTTTTAACAGTTGCCGTTCTCCCCCGGGTCTGACTAGGCAGGAAAGTCAGTTTTCCGACACAGAAACCCTCACAGAAGGTCGGATATTACATATGGCACAAACTTGACATACCTTCTTTACATGTCTCAGAACAGCAAGAAACCCATCAAGAAGGCACTGTTTACAATACTGGAATACCTGCTGAGCTTTCTGTGATTTGAGGATTCCCTTGAAATAACTGTAATTAAAACTTCCAGATGACCAGAATCCTCATTATGTTATTCACACAAACAGTGGTAAACTGATAGCCTTTAAGAAACAATACAAAACATAGGATGCAAACTTTCATATACACCAGTCTAGTAAAATAAAACATAATTTGCCAAAGGCAAAGGAGGGCAGCAAATAACAAAAAAAGGAGGAAGAAACCACCATTGTTACAGTTTATGGGACAACCTTTCAAATGATTTAGCTGGGGGTGCCAGGTGTATTGACAATACACTACCAGGCTATACCCTCATTTATGTATTGTCAATTTAAAAGGAATCCACATGTGAAATGCAGAACATCATCTGCTGCTGAAACTGATTCTTGCTACATTTCACATGGCATATTTGCTTTTTCTTACCTTAGGTCATCCCTCCCTAACTAAGCAATCTGTACCTAAATGGCAAATTAAAGGCTTAGAGTGCATTTGAAAAAATCCAACAAACAAACCAAACTCAACAAAAGCGCATGGCAACAAGTTCTGAAACTATTTCCTGTACAAGAAAAAACCCCAAACAAGCATGGAACAAGGGCTGGTTTAGACTTTAAAAACTAGAAGGAGGTCACAGCCCTCACACATCTGCAAACTGTACAACCCATTTTTGTAATTGGGTACAGAGCTCAGTCTCAAGTACATAATAGTCAAGATTGGCCACACATCGTGGTTAAACAGGAGAATGGCCATGTGCTGAGGAAAAGGCTTCATACATATGCCTGTGACAAAGCTGTACAGTAAAAATCAAGCAAG
Source organism: Loriculus beryllinus (assembly GCA_039877255.1). Classification (NCBI taxonomy): domain Eukaryota; kingdom Metazoa; phylum Chordata; class Aves; order Psittaciformes; family Psittacidae; genus Loriculus; species Loriculus beryllinus. The sequence continues at coordinate 16,168 of JBCJKH010015025.1, read as the reverse complement.
AGATTTCTTTGTTCTATTCACATGGGGGAACATCATACAAAACCTAGCAAAACTGGAGTTCCTACGATTTTGATGCACTTTCCAGAATATTAGTTACCTAATACAGCTGAGCAGAGGTCTGCAATGTTACTTTTCCAGAAGTTTCATCATACATCCTTTGCCTTTGTGGATCATCACTAAAACAGCTTTTATAACAGAATAAAAAAAATAAGTTGAAAATAAGTACAGGTGTTTTCTCTGACTCTGTTCAAGTCACTTATCTTGAAGTGAATTAACTTCAGATATAAAGTATCTATTTAGTCTGACACTGTCCAGCACCATGCTGCCAGCCAGCTGGCCGAGGCAAATCCAGAGTTACTACATGCAGTCTGTGTAAAAATACATGCAGACTGGGTTATTAACTGATCTTGAATAGAAGTGATTAAAAAATTGACATGAAAGGGCAGAAGGATATTTCTGTTTACAAGGGAAGATAAAAGCTTGTAAGTATTAGTCAACAGTTTCAGCACCATAAATTTAGCAGTGTTATTTTAGGGGATTGAAGTTACTGCCCAAATTCTCACTTGTTTCTTCTTGTATTACTCTTGTACAGAGTACGGTTAAAGGCTTGTTGTAATGGATCTTAAGACAGGTAAAGCTTTGACATCTGAACGTGATAATGAATGGCCAAATTCCAGGCTGAGAACATTAACCCTGTAATACTCTGCTTTCTTTATGCCATTTTATGCATGGCTAATGACTTCAGTTTCTGTTCAGAGACTTAACTTGGGGACTTTGTACATTCACAAATTTTACCTCATCAGCTGTAGATATAATGCAGATAGACAGAAGTCCAATCAAGTTTGGTCTTGCCCACCCATACAAGATAACTCTCATTAAGGTACCACATGCCAGAAAATTACTCAAGACCAAATTATGCTAATATGCAGCTGTAAGAAATAAGCTGAAGTTGACTGCTGAAACAAACTTTGACTTTGACTTAAAACAAACAAAAGGAAAGGTAAAAGAGAGTGGAGGTGTGTGAAGGTATCAGCCACACTGATGTGTGAGCTAGACAAATAAACAACTAAATAGTATTTGTACTTAATACTAGTGAGACTGATGCAGAACAGAGAGTTAGGGAGGCTACCCATGAGAAGAGGGGTAACCACGCCACAGCAAAAAGCCAAATGTGGCCCCTGAACTGTTCCACTGCCTGAGATGGATTTGATTTCTGAGCAGATCCTCTAAAAACAAACTTGGCTGCCCTTTGCATTGTGCCGCCTGTCCTCCTGTTGCCTCATCTAGGTTACTGAGAGTACCTCTACAATATTACAGCCCCTTTTTAACTTGGTATGCTTGACTGGCCTAAGGAATTCACCAGATAAACACTGGCACTAAACTTTTTTGCTTGAATTGTACAAGTTCTATACATGCATATATTTCTTCAAACAAAACGTTAGAAACCCTGGTTTTAAATTGAAACTTGAGCTTCACATTAATAAGTATAGCTACAGCATAATGAATAGGTGCATTCGTGTGTTCTGCTAGGTAGTATATACTGCAGTAAGGAGGCATTTAACAAAGACTTAGGGTTTCACTCTCATTTGTTTTGATATGCGTGTTTTCAGCCATCCCACAACCTCTGAAGACTTTCCCCTTGTAAACATGCACATTTTCATTTGCAAGTGAACTCATGATGGTGCCAAATTCTGTTTTACGTCATCTGCCTTTTGGGAGGTTCAAGTCAAGCTAGACACCAAGCACACCTCTTCACCTTCACATTTTGTTTCAAATAGAAGAAGAAAGTCCTGCAATCAGCAGTCTGTCTGCTTATTGTGACATGGCCGTACACAAATGTAAATTCAAAACTGTAGATCAAGACTTCCAAACATACCATAAATCCTTGACATTTACAACATGTGAGAGAGTGGACTAAGACAGTACCATCCCAGGTGCTGCACTGTTAAAAAGTGCTCTGTACAGTAGATGCAGGAATGTCTTTATGAAGAATCTGAAATTTTAAAACTATAAAAATAAAACAGCTGGCTTACGAGCCACTGTAGTAATAATTCAGGATAAAAACCTCATACTTCCAAAACAAATCAAGGACATTACACTGCAGAATTCCCAAAGACTTCAGCTTTTTGCTAGTTCCTAACATTCGTTTTATCTTTGTACAATAATGTATTTGTTTGACCTTACACAAAAGTTTACTTCCAAACACTCAATGCCATTTACAAAAACTGTTGGCTACTTCAAAAGTTCCTTCTTTACAAAAACGGGAAGTTTAAATGTAACAAAGTATGCTTGTTTACCATCCTACCATAACGGGAATTGCATCCTACCTACAGGGTCTGACCTCTGAATTCTCAACTTCATCTAGTCTGTGGTGAAGAGTCATCAGTACAGCATATGATGTAATAGAAAACACAAGGCTGATGTTGTATGTCTGTGAGACAGAGGCACACACCAGGAGCAAGAGTGTACTGGCACTTACACAATTCTTACTTCAACTGGGTAGATGTGAGTATGATTCTGAACCATGGATGCTGAGGCAAAGTTCTGTAAGCTGTTGCTACAGGGCTCTTTTAGATAATATTGCATCATTTAAAGTCTGACTTAAAATATGGTCCCCAGTAACAGTTTGATCATTCCAGTTCAGAAAGGCCCTTGTTCACACTTCCTATTTGAACAAGAAATTAATGGCAAGCTGTAGCAGAACCACGACTGAAATGAAGACATAGTGCTTAAACTGCAAGAAATGGTAGTCCACAGGTGGTGCGTTGGAAGTGACTCTGTTTCGCAGAGCCATAATGTCCCTGTAAAATAGAAAATAATATCCTGTAAATGACATTCTAGACAATTTGGCATTTTCTAGTATGTTAGGGCTCCATATGGAAGATCGTTTTTGAGGAAAATTCTGAAACATCAATGAGCAATCAAAATCTGGGAAGGAGGATAGTTTAAAGACATCAAGGTTCTAAAGCAGAAAGATACATCCCAGCCTCCAAGGAAGAAAAGCTAGAAAATTAGTACGTCCTAAGCAATTTTAAAGTGTTTAATTTAGTACTACCTTTTAATTTCTTCTTGCGTTTCCTTTATAGATTCAATGGCACTCTGCAGTTCACCAAGGTCTGCCCCTTTTTTCCTTATTCTTGTGTTATGCTTCAGAAGTTGTGCTAGAAAGGTGCAAAAGTCAGATGTAATTCACAGATTTAAGTCAAAAAAGGAACAAAGTACCAATGACAAACTAAACCAGTTGCAAAAATGAGAATAAACTTTTCTAACTAAGCTTCTATTGAAAACTAAAGCTTTATTTCAGTCACCTATAGCACAGGACAGCAAACTAAGCACTTGAAGTATCTTAAACCACTGTGTATTGAGCACAATGCATTCCAACACTCATAAAAATCTACCTTCTAGCAACACAATGATCTACAAATTAAACCAACTCATCTTGTTTTAAGAAAAAAAAGGAGTTTTCAGACACATTTGCCCTCCCAACACAAGCACTTAAGCCCACCTATGCTACATACTGATGTTGAAAAGGACAGGAAAGCATGCAATTAACACCATGAGCTGAGCTCTTCTGCTCCTTCTGTTTTTCCAGAATGTGCTTGGATAGAACTACGATCTAAAGCATACATGATTTCATAATACAAACATCAAGATAAGAAGTGTATGTATGACTACAGAACTCTATCAAATACATTTATTGCTTCTGTATGCAAATACATCTTGTCCTACCTTCACTCCCAGAGGAATCCTGGTTATCAGGCTCTGGGGATGAGAAACCACACTCTCCTTTCTTCTGGCCAGCTGGCTTTCGTTTGATTTTTGGAACACTAACCTACAATTGATAAACTTATGAATTATTTCAGAGAACCAGCACTGTAGCAAAGCAGCACATTCTAATAGTAATAGTTAAAAGCAACTAATACCCAATAAAAGACCAAGTTAATATTTCTGATGTATCAGCACTTTTTGCATCTTCCCATTTAAAGGAAAATACATATTAAACTGCTGAGTTCAAGTTTGGTTATTTTATATTCCTATCCAATTAAGTATTTTCTACTGCTTAGAATGCAAAACAGAAGTTAAAACTATGGACCAGGTAAACCACATTTTTGTAGGATCACAACAGCATTTCCCATTGCTCCCAATGCTTTGATGACCTTTGCACACATAATGCAATATATACAAGTCCCTGGATCTTGCTGCACGCACTAATAGTCCTGGAACGTACCATTGGTGTCCGATGTCGAACTTTTGTTTGGATGGTGCCATCTTTTTCAAATTGGATCATATCATTCAAAGGGTCCCATGGTCTGGTACTAGACAAAGCAAATATAATTGATTAATACCATCTACAGCCCAGTCCTAACCTGAAGAGCCAGGAAAGTAAAGAAAAATAAGCTTTACATCCAACAACTCTCAGGCAGCTGGTAAGAGTTTATCTGAATTTATCTGAACTTATCTGGCTAGTGATATGTACTTGTCAAACATGGAGAGGTTTTGTGCTTCAAAAAGAAAAAAAAAAGAAAAAAAATCCTCTGATTAATGTACAGTTATTATTTTAGAATTACAGGGAAATTGGGGGATTTAAAAACTTACTGTTATTTTGGCCTACTTTTCTTTTTTGTTTTTAGAAGATGCCTGGGAAGGAGAGGTTAAGAATTTGTCACCTCAAACCTGTTTTCATCCCAAAGTGGCCAATGTTAATCAAGACTGGTTTCAAGAGGTACTATGAGCTACACACGATTTTCTTGTTCTGATTTTCCAAGAATGCTTTTCCAAGTGCAGGTTGACAGAGAATTAAAAAAAAAAAAAGAAAAAAAAAGAAAAATATATATATATATGTATATATATATACACACATACAATTATGTGAACACACACGGCTCACTGGAGAACAAGCAGCTGCCAAAGGCAAAGACCTACATTCTCACTAATTACAGCCTTTTCAGGATACAAACTGCAAGCCAGCTGTGGGAAAACCCTTCTGATGCACAGCTTTAGCGAGAGTAGATTAAGCATGGATTTCCTTTCATTTCCTCCTGTATGCCTTTTAAAAATTTTGTAGCTGTTTCAGATGTTGTGAGCACAAAGCTGCATTTACATCTTAGCTTAACCTGACAAATTCAATATCATCATAGGTAACTGGGTTCAAAACTAGGCAATGCTCTCCCAAAGGTCTTTTGTATCTGTAACCCAGATACCTTAACAAATGCCACAGCTCACTCAATGCATCCTTCACAGTAAGTGTGAAAGACAGCTCTCTACATGGTCAAGGTGGTGAGACAGCATTATATGGGTAAAAGGAGACAGCAGTTTTGTCTGGAGACTGCTGACAGTATAGACTGCTTTCTATCACACAGAAAAATTTCCATGGTGCATCCTTCAACCACAAGGCCTCAAGGAGACATGAAATAATGCAGAGTAACAAAACAGACTATCCCCTGAAGCTTTAAGACCTAACAGTTCTAAAGTGCAGTACTTTTCCTGATGGTTAGACACAGGGCTTAATGGTATGGGCACAGTCAGTTCAGCTGCACTGTTCAGAACTCTTCCAACAAGAATAGGCATCAAGAGCACTAGAGGGTTCAAACCAAGCGAGGGTGTTTCACAGAGCATTTGGTCTAGCTGGAGAATTCCCTAGGCAGGATGTTTTGGGTAGTAAAGGGCTAGGCTCCAAGCTGACTTTTGCAAGCACTGGCAAGAAGAGGGAATGCATCCCAGCAGTCAGGGAGACAGCTATGTCTTCATTTTCTCATCCAGATCATCATGCAAAGAAATCCACAGACACTCATATGTGCAGTTCACACCTGACAGCTGACCTGAAACACCTGGTCCCAGCATTATCATTGCTGTAACCATGTTATTCTCAGAGTTCAGCTCAATTAAGCACAGGCTTTTCTGACTTCCAGACACTAGATTTTTCTGACATCCAGTCGGTATGCCTATATGTACCATATTTTCCAGTCTGGGAAAATCTGTGTAGCTGCTCTGGTCAGTCTGGGAGAGGGGAAGAAATGAGCACAATACATCATCCCAAAGTGCCATGGCCAAGAAACTCTAGAACATATGTAGAACATACAAAAAGAAAAAGCCCATTGCAGTGGTTAGATGAAACATGGTTTGCTGCATTAGCAATCCCTGCCTTTTCACCACTAAAAGGGCCAGTCAAGTTCAGCTAAAAAATTATGGATTTGAATTAAAGCACATAAATAAGAAATCAGGTAGCACTGCATGTTTCACAAGTTTAAGCGGAGCTGAATATCCACATTCCTTTGCTCCGGAAACCACAGGAAGAGGCTCAGCAACACTAACAAGGAATTAACAAGCAGTTTTTGTAACAAGCACATCAGGACTCACTCTGCATATTTATAGTGCCATTCGCCTGTGACTGAATCCTGATCAAACAGTTTGCACGTCCACTCTTCACCCTTAAGTTTCCTCTCTTTGGCACTCTTTCTCTGAGCTTCTTCCAGTACATATTTCTCTTGAGTAGCTTCTGTTTGGTCTTTATTATTTATTGCTCTTGTCACTTGTTGCCAAAGCCTGACAAACAAGCAGAGAGTTACAATAAGCTGGACAAATATTTGCAAATGTTTCCTTAGTTATGGGTTAAATAAATGGAACAACCTCTAAAAATAATATTACCATGCTGTAATACGTGTTTTATCTACATTTCCATCAAGACTTCCCATGATTGCAAGGTTTGTAAATAACGATCTTGTATTTAACAGTGTTCCTTTCTTGTTTTACAGGCCAACAACAGCAAATACGGGAAAGAAAGAAACAATAATCTATTCATAATTTGGAGAAGATGATGTGTTTTATTTTGTCAAAATAACTATACATGGTTCTAAAGTGAACTTACTTCTCTGACTCAAAGTCATCTTGCTCTTCAAACTTTACTGTGTACCTAGGTAATCTACGCTGCTTGATATCAGACGTTGGGTTCCAGAATGTCTCTGAAACATCTGTCTTCTTCTCACTAATAGTAACTTCACTGTCCTGTAAAATATGTAATTCAGTTACCTTAATTGTAATTCTCTCAGAGTGCCAAAATAACACAAAAGGGAGAAAAAGGCCTATTTTTTTTAAATGAGAATTAACTACAGTCATTCAAATGAAAGAAAAGAACAATTAACTATGATAACTTTAAAATTCAGTTCTGACTTGGAGCAGAGTTGCAATGAATCAGCGGTGCCAGTGTTGCCTCACCAGAACTGAAACAAGTATAAACACTTCGTGCTGGTGCACGATTCTTCCTAGCACTAACACATATACTAAGAACTAACTATAAAGAGATCCTTTCTATAAAAGTGGTACATAATCAACTCCTTTTTAAAAATTTAAGTCTTTTTTTTGTAACTAAGTGCTATTTCACCCATCCCAACCATCAGCCAGAATATAAAGTCTCATCAATCACTACTTACCCAGTGACCCTCCAAAATAGCCAGAACTTCTTTGCCAAGCTTAATTTTCCCAGATATTTGGTTAACACTGTCATTGTTACCCAAAAAAGGCTGCAAAATAAAAAGAAATGCTTTTATATTTATTTTAATGATTTCTTTTGCTTAGTATTAAGGAAAAAAAAAGAAGAAATGTGATGCAAACAGTCCTGGTGACTTTTAATATTATAATTTATGCCTATTTAATCCGCAAAACAAGTCTAAAACCACAGTAAGTTGTTCTCTCATGCTCTGCTCTTAAAGGATTTACTGAGCAAAAGCACTGCCTAAGAAATGTGGAAAGAGAACAGAAAATAATGCAGAAGACAATGACACAATGATATCTTGATTTGCTACTCTAATTTCGCCACTTTGGCAAGGGCCATTTTTTACTTAGAGATTAAGTAACAACAGAATTGATAGCCTTGGATTTTCTTTGGCCTTTCTGATGACCTGCACATGTATTCTGTGGGGCTCCTTTTCAACTGAATACAGCTTCCCCCTCCACATGCACACTTCTTAACAACTATTCGTTCAGCTTTAAATCAGTGTCTGCCTCAAAGATGGCAAATGTATTTATCAGAAGTGAAAGCCATCTATAAGTAGTTCAGAAACCTTTATTTAGCTTTTGTGAGTGGAGAGATGTTCCTACAGCGCACAGAGCTGCCAAAAATAGTCCATACAAACTGTTGCTTAGAAGTGTTCATGAGGCTGACATAAATGTTAGCCAAAGCCTTTACATCATCTTTATCTGAGGTAAAATGAGCAACTGAAGTTTACCCCAGACAGAAGAGGGGAACCTGGGTCTGAGTTCTCCTCCAACGGCTCTCCAGGTGATTAAAAGAGACCCTGAACATATTTAGAGAATTAAAAGCCACCAAGGTGTATTAACAGCAATACATAAAATGCCTGAACCACTGATCAGATCACTGCTCTTACACTTTCCTACACACACACTGTTGCCACTGCTGAAGATAAGACAGACCTTTGCTTATTTCCCAGTAGCGGTGCTCTTAGAATTCATACCGCTAGCAATATGCTTGCATCTCTTATCACCAGAGATAAAGAAAGCACTGTAAATTTCAGACAAAACCTCTGGACTCAGAAGAATACACTAAGAAGAGAGAGGACAATATAATTCCTTTTAAATAATAAATAAATAAAATATTACTATTTGCTAGATATGCATAGCTGGATATGTAGCAGTTAAAGTGAAAATTCCTCAGTTTCCAAAACAACAATTCCATATTAAATCAGACTGTATCTAAGGAGTGACCTAATTTTTTTATATATATATATATATCTTTTTTCATTCTCATTATACTCATTCACCTTCTTGTGCCCACTTAACAGCATTTACTAACCTTAAGTTTGAATTCAATTGTTGCACTGTAGCCAGTTTTCTCACAGGTGATGTTGACTGTTCCCCCAAGCTCTAAGGTCATTGTGCCATAAAGAATTCCTGCAAGAGAAAAAAACAACTAAAATTAATATTTATAACTGAACAAGATAAAGCCCCTAAGTTCTTTGGGCACAATTCGTAAACATGTCTGTGCTAGAGGAAAAACCATCTTTTCAGATGATCTTTCCTAATGATAAGCATGATATTTCTGCCACATGATAGATCTTTTTTGTTTCTGTTTGGGTTAAGTGAATTACATATAAGCAGGAAAAATCGTTTGAGACATATCTTTGGCATTGTATGCTGCTGGCTCTAGCAAGGGGGGTATTTAGTCTTATTGGAGGTGATTGGAAGATGGAAGTTTTTGAAATTAAGGCTGGCAAATAACTGCATGACAAAGAGAGCAAAGAAAAACTTCACTTGAACAGAAGCAGTATGTATAGTCAGACCACAGGTGATGACAATCATGGACAGCCTATGTAAGACAATACGGATCACCTTCCTAAAGACTTCTGGAAGTACAAGGTTGACAATGCTGAATACAATTTCTTTTCCATGATTGCTGTCTTTTCCCCTGCCATCCAGCATTTAAAGCACTGAATATATTTTATATACAGTGAATGCACATGAAAATACATTTTTTTTTACCATGCAATCCTCCTTCCCACTGTATTCTTCCTTCTCCCTCTCTATTGGCTTTATTAGCCACACTAGTTCCCCTCCTTCCTGTTTAACTTTAATATATGTATGTTATGTGCTTTTTAATTGTTAAGTATTATTTTTGTCACCAAAGCCATAAAACAAGATCCAGAGTATTAAAAATTCCATGAACAATGGGAAGAGAAGAGCTTACAAAATTAATGTCAAATTATGTAATTCTGCTAATTGATTTTCATACATCTTGAAAGAAGAAGTTACTATAGTTGCTGACTATAAGGCTTCTGAAAGAGAATCCTGGCAGAGAATATACAGATAGCTAAACCTGAATAAGTACCAGTTTAAAAATCAGCAACTCTGCAATGTATATTGTACTACCATTGACCTTCCAGAAAGCTTTAAGAACTACTGAGTGGTTTCCCATCATGAAACTAAAAACAGATGGCCATGATGTACTCTCAAATCACACAGTGAGGTATAGATACTACATTGCCTTTTATAAGAGGAAAACACTGGGAAAGATCAAAATTGTTCATTTTAAACAGTACATTTATTTAATGTATACTTAAATTTCAAGTATATTTAAATTACAAACAGTAATTTACTGCCATGTAATGATAGATACATATATCTTCTTCCTATTTATGGAAAATAAATAAATTACTTTTCTGTGCCAAAAAATATATCACTGCTTAAATAACAGATGTATTTTTCTGCTGGTAAAATATGTGGAAGCCTAGAGCCACCAATATTGCTAATATTCAGAACACTCAGCTGACAATCTCAAAGTCAGCACATTATACTATGTAGAATAACATACCATTTAGAATAATAAACTTGTTTTCACAATTTTGCAATCCAGAAAATGAAAAAAAGCCCATTACCTTTACAGTGAGCATATGGCATTGTCATTACATAATCTTCTCCCCTGTTTAAGAATGTTAGCCGTCCTTCTCCATCTAGTATGGCAGATAATGAATTCCCTGAAATCCAAAGACAGCATATCATATTTCTCACCTCACAAGGCAACAGTCAACATTTCATAAGAACTGAGCAATAAAATTAAGAACAGTGTTAGCATTGCAATCTATCCTGTCTAGTGAAACCACTATAATACACAGCTTCTCCGATTAAAAACTTAAAATGCTCCAAAAACTAGAAATTACAATTCCAAAGACCAGTAGCAAAAACCTCTCAAGGAATAGATAATACAATGATCAACCTCCTGACTCTTCTAACAGCCTTCTCTCATCCACAAAGCATGTCATTTGCACTGATTTTATACTCCCTAATAAAGTTGCAAGCAAAAAAAAAATATCCATTATTTACCGTAAAATTTTGATTTGGCCAGAATGCTACCACTAAGGCAAAAACCATCCTTGCGGTTGCTAACATAGAAGGCAGATATTGGAGGATGATGTGACACCTGTTGGGAAAAAGCCACATATTTGAAGAAAAAAAAAAAAGCAAAAGAAATAAAAAGGAACATGCAATATAACATAAACCTTGAGCTAATAGTAACAGAATGCAAAATTCAGGCTGCACATGATAAGAATACAGTTAATATACGTGAAATGTGACTATAATCTTTAAAGATAAAGATCAAGCAAGCACATAGTCGGTTTCAAAAGCTAATAAAATTAGCACCTGACTTTTGTTACAGAAAGAGGGAACAGAAATGCTGCAAACATCTTTCTGTCTCTCTATGAAGACACACTTAAAAGAGACATCAATATAAAAACTGTTCTTACCAGGAGAGTACTAAAATATAACTGTACGTTTAAATATATTTTCTGAAACCACCACACCATTTGGCTGCCACAAAAATGCAACACATTTATTTTTCTTTAAAATATTTCTTCCAGTTATTGCAGCTACCTGTTCTGCAATGTAAAAAGTCTTGCTATTCGTCCTTGGATGAATCCACATGCAGCGGAAGGTCTCACCAAGTATAGGATTGTATGGCTTTTTTAGTCCCTAAACAGAAATAGAACAGAGAGTAACCATACAGTGTAGGTACAGAACTCAAACTTTGTCTGTCTGTCACTGAAGATAAGACACAGAAAAAATACAACCATAGCATGTATGCTAAAGTACACTGCACTTGAGTTCATCATTTGAGTATTACGCTGAGTTACTCTGCCTGCCACTCTAAGGAAATTGACATAGATTTGGTCTATCTGCTTAACTATTCCAGGCTACAATTAAGGACAAACAGAATATAAGGTCTTTTTGTATGAAAATTATTACAGACCTTTGTCTCAAGTTCGGTAGTGAGTACTTTCTTCTTTCACTACTGTTTCCCACCAACATAACTATAAAGAGTGTTTAGCGTAAAGCTAAGTAAGTAGTGGAAATATTAATCCTCCAGCTGCAGCATGTTATCACGGAAGAAAGGTAAACATAGAACTGGTAGCTCAACTTCTACTCCAAGCGAAAAAAAAACCCAATTAAATACAGTCTATTCTAAGCATGGCTAGAGACCAAAAATGTCAATATGTGTAAATAACAAAGTTAACCTTGCTTTTAAAAAAACACCCAAGAATATAATCTAAAGAGAAAACTTACTCTAGCACATCTCTGTGCTCTCAAACCAGACACAATGACTAAAGTAAATACAAAATAATATGCAACAGGATACCTTTGGCTTTTTGTAGAATCCTGACAAATACCACTTCACTACTTTTTTCATGCGGTTGTAAGCATTCTCTTCAAGAGCAGCTCTATGAAACAAACAGAACACACATCAAATATCAGTATTGTTTAAGTTACGACACATATCAATCATTGTGATGTATCTTGAATCTAGAAGCTGACTTAAACAAAGGGTTTGTGATCGATGATACTGTAAAACTTTCAGCCCGAGTGCTTCAAATTCACACTTTTCAAATAATTGTCTGAAAATGGAAATAAAAATCCAGAAATGGTATTTCCATAATTGAGTCTGTTCTTTGTAACATTAAATCCTGTTCCAGTAACACTGAAGATCTTCTGTTTATAAGATACTGCTTTAGAAAACTGGATTATTTATGTACAGGACTCAGAGTTGACTAATATTTCAATTTATAGTCATTTATTTATTACCTACATTTGAGAAGGGAACTAGAAGTCTGAATGAACTTCATACTGTATTAAACAGATTTATTGGTACTGTTTTACCCATTTTCAATATGCCTCCTAAAAAAAGAAAGAAAGGCTAATTTTGCGAAGTCTGCCATCCAGGCTCCAAAAGCTAAATCAGAAATGTCTGTAACACAATTGCTATTGAATTACCAAGAGGGCCAGACTTTAAAAAATTACCAGATGAGCTCTCAGGCAGTTAGTTTTCAGAAAACAAGGACATCTGATGACTGATACACTTTCAGACAAACACTCAGACTCTAAGTAGTCTACAGTGTTTAAACAAACCAGATCAAATGTTTCAGTATACCCTGTTAGCCCATTTTAGTTTAAATAATTAAAAGAATGAAAACCAGAGATTGGATTGACTCACTCAGACAAAAAGTCTGCATGGTAGTAGTAATCAGACAGCTTGTCCAGGAAAGAACGAGGTTCCAAGATAAATGTAGGCAGTACAACCTTGGACAAGTCCATTCCTGGCCGGACTTGCTTCAGTAGTGTCCAGATCAGACTTTTGTTTTCTTCTGACACTACTTCTGTCTGAGCAGCCTCCCCTGCCTAGGATGAACAAAAAAATGCTTACAGAAAGGAGAATGAAAATAATCCTCCAGAAGACAAACCAACACATTCTAAAGATGCAATTAGAATGGAAAAATGGATACTTCAGATGAACTACTCAAAGAAGCTGGGGCTATGGGAGAAAAAAAAATGAAGTTTCTCTAAATACACTGCTACACCTTTAATGATGTATACTGTTACTATTCAGCATTAAAAGGTGAATTTGTTTTCATCAGCCCTAAAAGAGAAATACTTAGGTAGAATGTTATTCAGGAATCCTCCCTTAGTCCTTTCCTAGGCATCAATCAAGTACATTACCCTGTGTTCTCATGTGCAGAATTTCTACAGCAAAGGGCTGTTAATTCTACCAACTTTTCCCTACCATGGAAGTTGCCACATCTATGTTTTTTGTTTGACCAATCAACAACATCAGTGGGTTTTCTTTCCTTAAAGAAAACCACTGCTCAGGTATGGTAAGTATACCAGAACCAGAAGCCACACTTCATTGTGCTCCTTTCCATCCAAAAAGATGGCAGATATTCTTCCTTACAGTTTCTGAACTTAACAGCAAAGCTTATAGGAAAAGCATCCCTCCTTCCAGAACAGTTCTAAAGTGCATACTCAAGACTTTACTGTCAACTTAAACTCAACTTTTCCTAAATCACTGCTTTTCCTAGAAACAATAGTAGAAAGCAATAAAGCACAAAGTATTTAAGTCCCATGGGTATGAAAAAGAATTAAAATCTTGTCAATAGCACCTGAGAATAAAGTGAAGATTTCTGAAAAAGCTCATTTCAATTTCTGTTACTAAATTTTTTTGTATCTTTCAAGTAAATAAAACATACAAATCCCCATTTTGTTTGCTTGTAGATATGTAAGACAACCCGCATAGGTAGAATGGCAGCTCTGGGGCACCTTATTAGAATGCAAGGGGACATCAGAAACACAGTAAGCTCAACTGAATTCTGCAGACCCCACAGGTGCTTAACTCCTCCCTTGCAGTACAAAAAGAGGCATCAGCTTAAATTAAAATCTTCAATTTGGAGATTTTTACTTGAAGAAAATAACAGGCATAAGTTAATAAAAATGAGATAGAAATAACAACAAAAGGACAAATAGATATGGTCAGCTTCTGCTGCATGTGGCCCTTTCAAACTGAGCACCTTCTGTCTGAGCAGCATTACAGATAATCTCATTATCTGTCAAAATATCAGACACAAGCACAAGAGTGGCAAAACAGAGCACAACACAGGTGAACAGAACTTCCCCCCCTCCATTATTGCTGAAAATATGAAAGCCAATCCTGCAAGTCAGCTTTCAATCATAGACTAATATCAGCTTTCTATATGGAGAAGCTGATTGCTTGCCACATCAACAATACTTTTACCTCCCCAAGTTCTTCATGACTCTGTTCTACGTAAGTAGTTTCCTTGATATCAACTGGCTCTGGATCAATGTAAGAATCATCCTGCCGCTCTGATGTGTCGCTATCACTTTCTTCGCTTTTCCCCAATCCATCATTATCAGATTCCTCATGGTCATGGTCATTTTCCTTATCAGATTTGTCAGAGTACATATCGTGATCTTTAAAGTGATGCCTTTCAATTTCACTGTCATTCAACCTACAAAAAAAATAAAGGCTATTGAATCTTCAACTTCACACAATGATATCATGTTTCCAAAACAGGATCTTAATAAAATTCATGCTAAAATTGCCCATTTCAAGCTTGATCTGGCAGCAATGTAAAACTACCTTTGCTGAAAACATATAGGATACATTCTTCTCAGTGAACTGTCAAACATGCCAAGTTTAGAATCGTTCCATTGGAAAGGACCCACAACGATAATGTATTTAACTGCCTGAACACTTCAGGGCTGACCAATGGTTAAAACATGTTATTAAGGGCATTGTCCAAATTCCTCAAACACTGGCAGGCTTGAGGCATCGACCACCTTTCCAGGAAGCCTGTTCCAGTGCTTAACCACCCTCTAGGTAAAGAAACATTTCCTAATGTCAATTTTGAATGTCTTCTGACACAGGTTTGAACCATTCTCTAGCACTAGATACCAGGGAGAAGAGCTCAGCACCTCCCTCTCCACTTCTGCTCCTCAGGAACCTGGAGAGAGAAATTAAGTCATCCCTCAACCTCCTTTTCTCCAAACTAGACAAACCCAAAGTCCTTAGCCACTCATCACAGGACACTCCTTTCAGCTCTTTCACCAGCTTTGTTGGCCCCTCTGGACACATTCAAGGACATTCATATCCTTTTTAAATCCCGGGGCCCAGAACTGCAGACAGGACTCAAGGTGAGGCCTGTCAGCCAGAACTCAGTGCCAGGAAAGGCCATGGAGCAGATAACCCACAAAACACATGTGGGAAAACAGGGGGATCAGGCCCAATCAGCATGGGTTCATGAAGGCAGGTCCTGCTTGATCAACCTGATTTCTTTCTACAACAAGGAAATACACTTAGTAGACCAGGGAAAGGCTGTGAACATTGTCTGTCTGGACTTCAGTAAAGCCTTTAACACTGTCTCCCACAGCATCCTCCTGGAGAAACTGGCTGCTCATGGACAAGATAGGTGTATTCTTCTCTGGGTTGGAAACTGTCTGGATAGCAGAGCCTAAAGAGTGGTGGTAAATGGTGTCACATCTAGCTGGTGACCAGTCACTAGTGATGTCTCTCAAGGCTCAGTGTTAGGGCCAGTGTTGTTTAACATCTCCATTGATGATCTGGATGAGGGGATTGAGTGCACCCCCAGCAAGCTTACAGGTGACACCAAGTTGGGCTGGAGGATAAGAAGGCTCTGCAGAAGGATCTGGACAGGCTGGATCGATGGGTTGTGGCCAATGGTATGAGGATCAATAAGGCAAAGTGCCAGGTCCTGCATTTGGGCCATAACAACCCTGCTTGCAATGCTACAGGCCTGGGGAGGAGCAGCTGGAAAGCTGCTCAGTGGAAATGGACCCGGGGGTGCTCATTGATGGC
>JBCJKH010015018.1:3191-13528 GCA_039877255.1 Loriculus beryllinus | reverse complement strand
AGGCCACTAATGTGTTGCTAATGAAGCACCCAGGGTGCATAGCACTGCTTTTTCTGGAACTCGGAGAAACAACCAGCCATATGTACAGCAAATGTCTTTGGCAAGACTGTGTAGCCTTAACTGGAATATCCATGCTGTTGTAGTTTTATGACTCAATCTGAATGTTATTTAAACATCATTTTTCTGTGTTTAATTTATTTATTGTCTCTAGTGGTAGACACAGAGACTGGTGAGCTAGATTATATTAACATTTCAGAGTAATAATAGAAGAAAGCAATTACCTTTGGGCATAAAAATCATTTTAATTAGACAGTCAGTAAAGTGGGAATGGACAGACAATGATGAATCATTATACTGTGGTTTAATCAGACAATCAGTGAGCTGGTCTGCAAGAGCTCAAGAAAGTGTTTTGGCTAATTGAGTGAAATGTGAACAAGGAGAAATAGTCAACTTCCTTGAGCCTCTTTGCATCACCAGTCAAATAAATGCATTAGCCCATCATTTCTTTGAAGTCACAGGAAGACTTGGAGCTTGCTAAAATTTAATGGGAGTGTTTTCTTCTTTCTGTCTTAAGATCCTATCAATCCAGCAGCAACTTCATACCTGTGGACCATTCTTCTGAGCCTTCACTGGCATTTCCCTCTTCCTCAAGCCACTATATATCAGCCTTTTTCTATCACATGAGAAAATCTGATAATGCTAAATTTTGGTAACAGGTACCTGCTATTTTCCAGACCTGAAGATGAGAAGAGTGATCTGAGACCTACTCATCTAAGATGAGCTAGCAGAGCTTGTTTTCACTGCCCACTGAATCCATGGCCCTGCTTTATTCCTTCACCAATTTTCAGGTCAAGTATGACAAAGTGATCCCCTAATGTAATGGAAGATGAAACCAGATGGTGTTGCAGACTCAATGTAATTTAGGCACTGTGTTACACGGTACCTATCATATGATAAATAAGATCCATTTGCATATTAAGAGTTTTGATAGCTCTGCACAGAGCCAAAATGGACCGGATAATTCATCATGATTTTTCATCAGCATCCAGAGAGGTGCAGACTAATGCAGCTCTAGTGTATATGTGCTGCTTAGTCCAGCAAAACTGCAGCTCAACAGCAGCTCTTCAATGCTGGCATTTTGAGGCTGTGTGCCAAGGTGCAGTGGGGCCCATAGAAGCTGGGATCAGCAGTGGGTCCCCAGGATGGGCAGCGCAGGGCAATGTCTGATTTTCAGATGTGCTGACTCCTACTGGGATACATTTCCTTCCCTGCATGAGGTGCTTGGGCACCTTGCCATGGTAAAACTAGATGTCTGAAAGTGGGATTCAGATAAGTGAGTGTGCCATGTTAAGAGCCTCTTTGATTAGTCAATAAGAAGCCCTAATCAGAGTGGTTGGGGAATATCTGCATCTCACTGTGGTTTGCAACCTGAAACTGCTGCCAAAGCTGATGACCTGAATGACAGCTTTCAGAAAACTGGTGGTTCTTTCTCCAATTTCCTTTCCAGAGAAACTCTAGACATCTACCCTGAAGGCTCTGCTTAGGATCTTCTAGATGACACTGGCAGCCACCAGAGTAGTAAGTATTTTTGGATGGGTATTCTCCATCTTGCTGGATGACACCATTTCATTTTCCATTCAATTTTCAGTGGGCTGAAGAGGTCACTAAGGGAGTTAGAGTGGAGATGTAAGCCCTATCAGAGGGGAATGGTTGCTTCCTTATGGTGTGACATGCAGGGTGAAAGTGTTAGAAGTCAATGGGGAATAAAAATGACCACCAGGAGATGCCCACTGTTGTCTGTGCTTGACAGTACCAGTAGTCATTTGGATGTATTAGAGCAATCCTCTGAGAAAAAAGTGATTAAAACCCAGTTGAAACCATATATATGGCGTTTGAAAACTCATGTTAAGTACATAGATACTCTCTGGAGCATATCCTCAGGTACTGAAGCCCCGTGGTCCATCAAGCATCTCTAAGCACCGTAGTTGCAGCTTTTCCCTCTCCTTATGTTTTGGAAAGTAAATCCCCAGTAGAAAATCTCAGAGGCAGAGAAGGGCAGGGCAGCAGTTGACAGAGCAGGTGTCTGAAGGCATATGGCAAGTTCCACTGAGGGCAGCAATGAGAGACAAAAATTGTTTCCCAAAGCAGAGGAGACATGAAGCATGGAAAAAAAGAGTGTAATTATGCAGATGAGAAAGAGAGTGATCAGCCTATTAGTGTGATTGGCCTATTAGTCATTAACTCCTAAAGGAGATGCTGGTGTTTGAAGGGAAACTGAACTCCCTTTTCAGCAGCATAAAGTGGTATAGATGTAATCACTTTTTTAGGAACACTGAAAGATGTTAACTGACAGCTGACTTCGAAACAAAGTAGGCAGAGACACTTTGCTTCATTCAATGTTGAGAGTATTCTGACCAAAGACAGCTCTTCTTATGTGAATACAAAGAGGATGATTAGTAGCGCCCAAAGTCTGATTCACCTGGGAATAGCAAAGTCCCATCAGCCAAGTCTGCAGCTGAGCCAAGTAGTGCAGATGAATTTTTGCTGTGCTTCTCAATGAGTTAATGAGAAGTCTACAAATTGAGAGCTTATATCCCATGACTGTTGACTGATACGGTGGCCACGGGTTTTGGGCTAACCCTATTACCACACCAGCCTGGCCCTGATAGTCTCATGGGGGTTCTGGGCATGAGCCTTGCCAGTGAAACCCTGAGGGTTCCACTGTTGCCACCATTCCCTGTGGGGCGACTGGCCTGGTTTGCTAGTCCACAGTGACTATTGGGGTCTGAAGGCTGTTGAAGAGCTCCTCAGGGACATAACAGTAGCATGTGGCAAAGGTCTGTGCGACACTCAGTTAATGTGTGTGAAACAGACACCAGCTGCTCCGAGGTCAGAACTGCTAGGGAGAGCTGGTATCTAATGGGTCATTGGATTCTGTTTTCTGTTTGCTAATTATCTAATTTATTTTAATTTATTCATTATTCATTGAATAATTTCTACAAGTTCTTAGTCTATAGCTTGTCTGAGCTTTTGCTATTTCAGCAAATGCTCCTACATAAACCTGCTGGCTAGACTTACAGAGAATATGAGGACAAAATGAGTGTGAAAATAACAGCAAAGGAGAAAAACTATTTTCTCAGATGACATTTGCATTTGTTTTGCCTTTCCAGGCCAATCCATGAGGAATCAAGGCAGGATCTGGAACAACAAGAGAGCAGCACTGAGCTGCTGCAGGACTGCCAGGTAGACTTTGCTGCTGCCACCTGGCACAGGCTGCAATCTCCTGGAACAGTAAAAAATCTGCCTTGTGCATGGACCTGGCCAACTGTGTGACAAATATTGACAAGTAATGGCCCTTCACTTACTTCTGGTCTCATGTTATTTTGAATTTACCTCCAAGACCATCACCTTTGAGTCACCTGCTAGTTCTGTCACGCAGGCAGCACCTGAAATTCATTGCTCACATTCAGGGATGTGACAGTTTCTCATCCTAAGCAGCTCATGCTGGGCATGCCCACCTTGCCTCCTCTTCAGGACTCAACATGGAGGCTGCAGAAATTTGGCTATATCACCAACCACATTTTTTTTTCCTCTCTGCCTTCATTTGCTCAGTTGTTGAGCTTCCTGACTAGGCAGTAAGCAAGCACTGAGTATTCAGCATCAGCCTTTGGATTCTGCACTTACAGCACATAACTGCCTGCGGGATCAAGCCCTAATTGAAAGAGTAATCAGGCATGACTTCTTGGTGATTGCTTTTAATGACCTCATCTTAAGCCCCCCTCCAGAAGATAAAGACAGCTGAGGGCATTAAGCATCAAGGACAGTGCTCAGTGTCTCACAGATTTGGATTTTATGTGACTAAGCTTTCTGAGAGTTAGTGTTTAAACCAAGTGACAAAAGAGCTTTGAAGATGAACAGTGATTAACTCTCTGCTCCCATACCTAAAGAGGCTAAACAACTCAGTCAAAAAGTATTTTCACATTATTGTAACTTTGGTTTCTGCAGCCAGTGGGAGATGAGAAGCAGGGAATGGATTTCAGAGATGATACTTACCATATTTTCACACTTATAGCTAGCAGGATAGCTGGGAGAAAAAATACGCTTTTATTCATCCATTCAAATTATAAATGAGTGTGGGTAATACAGAGGGAATTGACTGAAGCAATTCTCTCTTTTCCCTTAGCCCCATCCAGAGGCTAGTCTCTATCTTATTGTCCTTCCTCCCTCTCATTTGCTTATGTCTCTTATTGCTGTCTTTATTATTCTTTATCTTAGTCCCTTCTACCCCTGATTTTGTGTGCCTATCTAAGCTGTGAGTCCTGTGTATAATTACTAATTCACAGTACTCAGAAGATGTAAGTTGTGTGCAGGGCAAAGAGGTAGAGAAGGTGAAGAGCAGTGCATGCAGATTGGAGGTCAATAATACTTCTCACAGCAGACTATAAACTATTGGTAGTTACTGCAGCTACAAGGTTTTAAAACATAAACAAAGACTAACCAACCTGAATGAGATCTCTGCCTGACAGGGGATTATTAAGACAAATGCAAAAATCTGTGTGGCTATATAATTTAGGCAACCCTACCACAGTTAACAAAACTGGAATGTTTGAAGTACTGACAACTGTGGCACATTGACTTTAATGTCAGAAGTTAGTCAGCCTGTACCTGCTGCTTGCGCTTCTCAAGGCATTTAGATATAGATCGGTTTGGACAGAACAAAATGGTAGTACTTATTGTGTCACCTCTATTTGCTTCTAAGAACAATTTAGCTGGACATATGCAATGATGTAGGCACAATACAAAGCAAAACTAATATTAAATGGTGTCCTTCCCAGTCACTTTCACGTAATGAATCTCATTAAGTTGATTTTCTCCCAGCCTCTAGCTGCTGCTTAGCAGGGAGAATTGCCTTCCCATCAACATGTCTGTATGAATAAAGCAGAGATAGAAACAGATTTCTATTACAGTCACAGAAAAGCGTTAAAAGTGAAATTCTGTTATAGGCAGGTGATAGTGTTCTTTTTGCCAAAAGAATCCATGCTGCATTTTGTGCTGCATTTAATATATGTGATAAAATAATTCCACACAAGCTTATGAGCTACCTTTGCAAACCAGCAAATACCCATGACTGTATTTTATGCTAGGCTTTGAGGACTAATTTTTCTGAAGCATGCAGGTACCTCTGTTTCCAGCAACATATATTTTCTATGATGTCTAGTGGTGAAATTATGGAGTGGGAGGGAATTTTTCAGTATCCTCAGGGATTTTCTTTTTTAGCCAAAGGTTTTTGATCACTCCCTACACCTTCTGTGGGAATGACTCTTCTAAAAAGCACCTTGACTCTTTTACTCCTGAATTGACAGCTGTGTAAGGTAGCAAAAAAGGAGGTAGCAGAGAGAGGAATACGTAAAAGAGAACGAAAAATGGAGTCCTGCATTCTCCTGAAGCGTATGAACTACAATGAAAGCTGTTACTTGTTCTACTCATTGTCCCCCTTTTCTCTCCTGTCTTAAGAAGATAGTGGATCTGACTGGCAATTCTTTCTCCATGATTTGCCATGGGATAAATCTGACAGTTTTTAAGCAATAAGAATTTGCATGTATTTCTTTTCTCTTAGTTGTCTTATTGTCTTAATCTGATTCTTCAGCTTTGTCTGTCACAGTTTTTTTCTACAGTGGTAAAGTGTACAGAAAAGTCAGATTTATTGCTCATTAAATGGAATCCCCCTGATTCTGTTTCACAGTTAATGGGGAGAAGTGCTGGTGAAACAGATTTGGAGAGCATATGGGGCTGTTTCCAGTTTTGGACATAATTAGCTGCAGTATAACTGACCTGTATAATCAGAATTAGTGTCCAGTGCTGACTTGGAAAGTAAAATCCTCAGAAGCATTATTTTATAGAGCCCTTCAAAGTCTCCTACTTTAAGCAGTAACAAGGCTAACTGGCTGTTGCCCTTCATTATAAGTGCACTATGCAGAGGGTGTCATTGTTTCTCCAAGGGGGAGGGAAAGGCTTCCATCTACAGCTGATCTGAAATGCCCACCTTAAGGTAGGTACTGGGAGAAGAACTGTGGGCACCCAGCTGGTGGTGCTTTTATTTACTGACAGATAGAATATAAGGTATTACTTCCTTTGCCACCACACCTGAGAGGTCCAATCTAGCATCAGATCTAAGATCATGTGCAGTGGTTGCTCTGAAGTGCAGAACAAATAAAGGGAGTGTGAGGGCCCACCATGAGTGGATGCTGATGACCTTGCTGTCAGCTGCTCTCTTGTGGCAGCAGCCTAAATATTGCTCAAGACACCTGTGGTATTGTGGCGAAGGAGAACTGGATGGAGGGGTCTGTGCAGCAGTAAGGCATGGCTGACTTGGGCATCTGCTGGGTGGAACAACTTGGATTTCAAATATCATTTTCTCTTCCTCCTGTCCCAGTACCATACTGCCAGCCTCTGGGCTCCCGGGCAGTGATACTGCCTTCCCACTCACTGCAGTACACCCAGATTTTGGGGAAAAAAAATCGATTTTCAGTTGCTGATGGGAGGCTGCTGCTGTCTGTGTTCTTTGCCTTTCACTCCCGGTCTCCCCTTCTATTCTAAATACAATTTTCTATCTTTTGCTTTCCATGCACATGAAAACCATTTTCTTTTCACACAGAGCAGAGCAGAGATAACAATTTAGCTTTACCTTAGCTATATGCTTCTCAAGTGTGCATGTCCTGAAATCTCTCCTTTGGGGTATCATGAATTTAAACGATGGACAAACAATGGCACATTTGGATTTAAACTATAGTCATCATGCATAGAACATCTGTGCTTCTCCATTAAGAAGCTGTTCCTCATAGCTGCACTTCATTATGCCAATCCGTGGTTGGTTTTAATTATTTTTCTTTCCACAGCCACAACTGGGTTTTACTAGAAGTAGAGGAGCAAGACCAGCTTTGTAGGTGTGCTAAGGTACTCATACACAGACTGAGTTTCCCAGCCCGGCACGGTTTGGAGCTCTTTGTCAGAAGGATATCTAACTCCTACTCAATCCATGTGTCAGTGAGTCATATCTTTGCATTTATAGATTTTAATGATTTCCTGTTTTTTTCTGTTTGTCTTAGAAAATTTCAGTATCATCATTAATGCTGACTTTACTCGCAGTTCTGTGTGGTCAGCTTGTAGATGCATTTTTGAAACAGGATGCCTTTTTTTTGACCCAATTCTTAGATAAGGTTAATGTTCTCCAACATTATTTACACACATTCTTTACACGGTATTTACACACACAGTTGGCCCTCTTCTGAGTGTTAGCCTAAGGATACTTAAGAGCTTTTTCAATAGCTGTTCCTGAAAGAGCATTGCACAGGTGAAAATGTCTAATTAGCAGAAGGAGAGATGTTTCCAGGTCAAATGTTGAAGTTTTTTTCTTTACACTTCAATCCACCTCTCTTTTTTCTTTATTAAAATAAGAATAGTACCAAAAGAATACAGATTTGATAGCTCATGGTGTTTTTGCAGCAGCTTCTCTTCACTCAGGCTTGTAAAACTGGAAGAAATGGAAAGCTCTGAGGAGGCAAGGGAAAGGAGTTTGTTTTGGCTTTAGCAGGTCTGATTGTTTGATCTTTCTTTTATAAGCCTGTTAAAAGAAAAAAAAAAAAAACCAAACCTGCTGTGTCTACCAAACCTCTGTGTAGAATGAAATCCCCATGCATAAAGCACCTGTTACCAATGAGTACCATTACTCTGCACCTACAGCTTATCTGTAGAGTGTGTTTATTTAAAAGTCTCTACAGTTCTTGATTTTATATAAGTTGGTGAGTTGAGGTAAATTATCTTGACAAGGAATCTCACTACTCAGAGCACCTTTTTCTCCCCTGTGGTTTTAACTGCAACATGTTGGACATTGCAAAACTTGGCTAAATGGATTGCAGCTGGTAGGGAGAAATGGTGAAAGGAATACTTTCCCAGGAAGCCCAAAGATAAAATTCAGTAAAAATTCTGTGTTACAGGAAAAAAACTTTTTAAAAGGACCTAATTGAGTGCATTAGACTAAAAAATATTGAATAATGCAGTGAAGCTTTTCATGGATAACTGAAGAAAAATTGAAGTTATTAGTATAATACATTTTTCTCATTCAAAGAGTCTATGTTTTGACGGGGTTTTACCAATTGGAGGAGCCAGCACAGTCTGCAGTGCTCTGCAGTTACTTGTTAGTGCAGGAAACAGAAACCCTCACTGTCAAGTCCTCTGCCCCTTCCTATCTCTCCCAGCATAATGTCAGATTGCTTCTACCTGGTGAATCATGAGTGTGCTTATAAGCACTCATCCACCAGAAGGGAGGATGCTATCATGAATCCAATAAGCACTAACTATGGTAGCAATCTAGGTAGACTGGCTGTCCCTTCCCTCCCTGACACATGATACAGTTATCTGGACTCTGGCTTTTATGTGAATGATGAAGGTTTTGGGAAAGTTCCTAGAAAAGGGAGTAACTTGCTCATAGCTGCTCTTTTAATGTGGGATTTCAGAAGATGATTTCAAACCTATTAAAAGTTTGGTCTGTAATAAGCTTAATTTAAAATACTGGAGTTTATTAATCTTCTCAAGCTCTGTGCTGAATAAAATAGGAGAGAAATGCATCCTACAGATTGGACCTAGATTTTTGTACTCTGAAGGGATATTAACCTTTTGGGAACTGTTATGTCTTTAAGCATGGCAAATAAAAAAAAAGCATGACAATATAATTGCTTCTTTAAAAGGGTATTTTTCTTTGTAAATGAGATAGTATCTTCTAGGTAAAACAAGGGAGCAGTTAAGGAATAGACTACTAACACCTCAGTCACTGACTATCTACAAATACTGTCACAGAACTTGCTACTAGTTATTTTTATTTAGCTTTTTTCTGACAGTTAACCATATGTTCTATGGGGGTTTTATCTGCTGATTGCCCGTTGCAGAAATGTCCCCAGATGCAGGATGTACAGGAACTCTTGGGTAAACTTAGCTAGCTGTAGAATTTAGTCTTTAAGATCTCTGTGCATTTTGTAGTAATTAATCATGATTTAAAATCTCCATGGGAATTTCACAGTAATTAATCATGGTGAAACAAACATCTCATTGACAGTAAGCAGCCCCTCTGCTTCTGAGGAGCCAGTTATTCACAGTCAGTATATGATCTATCTCATGGTGGTATAAACTGCATCTGTGACTGCAAAATAGACTTGGGCAGCAGGGAGCAGTAGCGTGACATACAGCAATAAATACGTGCTGCAGTATTCAGACTAAAATAAATAAATTACAGTGACCTTACATGCAGCTGGAAATATTCAGTACCTAAAGTACATTTGAAGTGAGACAAGTTGGAGTGCTAATTCCTTAGATGATTCTGAAGACACTCCAAGTTTTGTTGCTGAGACTGCTGCAGCTGAACTCCTGGGGTACAATATTCAAGTTTTTGCCTTTGCCTACAATGTAACAGCTCTAATAAGAAAAAAAAGCTGAATGGAATGAAAAGGAGCACATACATTTATTTAGATTAGCTAACGAAGTGACAAGTATGTCTTGATGCCAAAACGTAGCTATGCAAACCATCCTCCTGAGAGGAGACGTATGCAGGGAGGTGTTTGGAGCATTGGGCCATGTGGAAGAGGATGGGCAAAACAAGAGGCTGTGGCATGCTGTGAAGCGTACCATCTTATAAGTCCTTTTTGACTGCAATGTTCTGGTCAGTGGCCCACCTTTCAGTGCCTCAGGCAATTTCCTTCTTCCTTGGTCCTGGCACCAACCCCTCCAGACCACCAGGCAAGAAAGAGCTTGGACTCAAAGACTGTGGTAACATGCTTTAAAAACATGTGAAACCTGGAATGGTGCATGGAACACCTTGAGGGGATAATCTGTGATTATCAGTCTCAGTGTGAATTAATGGCTCTGTAGTCTACACACTGCTTTCTGCTACAGACAGGAGATGAGAGATAGGCAGTGCTTGAGGCAGCTTTATTTGCATAGGGAAAAATTCCCTGATTACTGACACCTGGGAGATAGCTGGGCTGCTTTTTATTTTATTCTATTTTATTTTTGAGGAGAGGGATCCTATTACCTGCAGGTGAGTGTACAAATGGTTTTTATCCTGTTACTTCTTAAGGCAATCACAAAATTCTTATTTCAAGAAAAGGAGGGTACTTCTTCCCTTTCTCCCTCTCTTCTCTCCTTCTTCCCTCTCTCTCTCCCTTCATCGCACTCCCTTCTCCTATCCTCTGTATCATTGATGCCCTATGTGAATTTCCATCATTTCCAAAACACCCTCAACAACTTGCTGGCTGTTGGACTGTCTCCTTCTTATGATCTCCAAACCA
>JBCJKH010015015.1:10299-21460 GCA_039877255.1 Loriculus beryllinus | reverse complement strand
GAAATAACCTGTTAATCACCACTGCTCTTTTGTTATGGTATAATCAGTTTCTTATTGATAACATTCATGTGGGGCTCTTCTAGTGCACACTTTCCATAAATTAAACTATGTGTCTGCCTACACATATGCACATATGGTGGTCAATGAAATGTGTTCCAAAGTTTTATTGCAAACCAGAATAGTATATATATATCAGAGGTATTCAGTAGCACACCTTGTTTGTGAGTTGCCTTCATTTTCTCTCACCTTATATTACAGCAAATCTTTGGGCTTAACTTAACAGATAGCTTTTACTAGAATGCTTAAAATCATACAAAATGAGAAGAACACCCCTGTGGGCTTTGGTTTTGGTATGTGAAAAAAGGAGAATAGGCCTAGAGAAAAAAGAATAAATTGTCAAATTAAACCTTTAAAAGATGGTGAATTGTCAGCAATTTCTAGTTGTTGTTGGGTTTTCTTTTTCCCCAAATTTTTAATCTCAAAAAAAATCACCAAATGTATCTTGGCTAATACCTTATTTGTGAGCATTTCTTTTAAGTAATGGGTATTTAAAAATTTAATTTTAATTTTGTGACTGAACATTGTTGCTTTATAAGTATGATCTTCAAAATCAGGCTTCCAGTGCAATAAATTATAAGCACAAATTTTCTCTATATAAATAAACCATTATACTTGCATAAGGAATAGTTCAAGTTTCAAAAACTTCAAAGAAACTTTATAATGAAAAAATTAATTTCAATGAAAAAAAGTTTTTAAAATCTTCCAAAATGTTAAGATTTTCTGATTTTATGAATATTTCATTAAATATTTCTGCTAGGTTTTATTAGAATATTGCTGAAACATAAAAAAAATGTAAAGAAAATTAAAGCATACTAAAAAAACTGAAATAAAATTGTTTTTTTCCTGATTATCATGCAGTGCCATGTACAACGGAGAACTAGAATCTACACTCACTTAGTATAATTATATTATTCTTAACTTTATGAAGTCCTACACAAATATTACAGAGAACCACATACATAATGTTAGCTATGGTAAAATATGTCAATTCTACAAACACTTATGCCTTTAGATAACAATTAAGTTAATTGATTTTACTCCTGATGTAACTCTTAAACACAGGTATTTTCAGGACGAGAACCCAAATTAGAAAATCAGTACGTTTTTTAAAGTGGGGTTTTCTGTATATTTTAGACTTTGTTAAGTCTATTTAGAAAAGTGTAAGGGAGAAAAGGCCATGTGGTTTTTAAACCAGACAAGTTTCTGACACATGCTGTCATATTTAGAATACTGGTTCCTGACATAGCACTTTTTTCCTCCTTCAGAATACGACTTCACATTTCAGTAGTCCTCAAATTCACAGGCACATTGGCTTCACCAGCTGCTCCTTAATTTATGTATTTTAAAGAAGGTAGGGAAATGTGGAAAGCTTGTTCCTTATCAAGTGAGTTAAATGTACATCTGAAAGTGATAATTACCAAACACAATGGGCTAATGGGAGAGAAATCCCACACTTAACTCCTTCCTGATAGATGAGCTTCTTCACCAAAGTTTGATCCTCATAATGCACACATTTCTAGTACAGTGTTTCTTATTTTAAGAGTTGTGATTCATTACATGGAGGTGGAGAGAACTGACAAGTTTATGCACATTAGCCATTTTAAATAAGAAAAAAACCCTTTTTTCCTGCCTTTGCTTTGTTTTAGTAGAACTTTAGCAGACAGAATGTTTAAGCGTGATGGTTAATTTTGTATCAAATTTGATCTGGCCACCAGTTACTTTCTACTTCTGCAGGCTGCTTACTCTGTCACTGAGTATTAGATGTATTACTCACAGAGCAGTAATTACATTTGACACATAATTATTATGGTTTTGATGACAAGAAGGCCTTTTCTTTTCCTGCTTTCATAACATATATTCCTGAAAGTGCTGGCTTGCTGAATACAGTTAGTTTAAAAGCACTTGGATTTAAATTGAACCCTGGGACAAAGAACGAAATGAAAAGGAAAAGAAAGAGTGAGCACATTCGAAAATTCCACAGATGATCTCACACAAGTCGATTTTGAACAGGAAAGAAAGCCTTTAAGTGTTGTTAATGCAAAAGGAGAAAGAGCTGCCTAGCTGCAGCCGTGCCAGATCCCCAACAGGAAAGGAGTGCTTTTAAAGTTAATAAACTGAAGGAGGTTTGGAAAAAGCGGAGACTTCTGGCAAGGCCACGTAAACTACACAAATGAGTTTCTAATCTTGCCACATGGGCATATTTCCAGCTCTGCACTCTGAGTCACCCCTAGCTGCAGGCCTGGATGAGCAGTTTAACAATCCTTAGCTCCTTAGCTTTTTCTTCTTAATTTTTTTATTTTTTTATTTTTTTTTTTTTTTAATGATCAGCACCAGAGTATCATGTTTTTGGAGCTTGGGGGCTGTGTGGTATTCAAACAGGCTGAGTGCTTGGAATTCCTCCAACCATACCTGCATCTGCCTCTCTGCTGAGGTTAGAAAAGCTAGAGCTGCAAACTTTGTCATTTGCCATTGCCTCCTTCCTACCTCATCTCCTCTTGATTTCTCATAGCGTGCAGCGGGTGAAGTAAGGTTGGGAGGATGCTAAATATCCTTCCTTTCTTTTTGAAAAAAAAAGAAAAGTTACAAGATGTGGACAGAGCAGTGCTAATACCAGGAATCCTTCACTGGGAATTGAGTGGTCTTGAAGGAAACCCGAGCAGGAAGAAAATTACCTGGCTTGCTTCTCTGATCTGAGAGCTGAACATCAGCATCAAGGAAGCTGTATTTGATGTACAGGGGATCCTTTCTTTTGATGTGAACTCTTCAATCAGTGCTGAAACAATGATAATCTAATTAACATATTATAAAACAGCTCTAATTTTAGCCTGGTTTGTTATTGTAAGAGTTAGTAGGGAAGGGTAAAGGGGGAGGTGGAGGCTGCTATGAATGACTAATGCTATATTTCAGCTCTTAAGCCATATTTAGTAATGTGGGATATAAAAAGAAGCTTTCAGTACAATTTTTCCTATTTGACTTCTCTTTCCTTTCTTCTGTTCCCTCTCCTAAAGACGGATTTAACTAATTACACTTTTGGGTGGATGTTGATAGACAGGTGTTTATTATTGGTTCTGAAGCCCTGAAATTTTTTTCCACAGTGAGTCCACAGACATATACACTAAACTGCAATTCTCTGGGGCTGTCAGAACTACAGACCAGCCCGAGGCATAGCAGTATGATAAAGTTTTCAGGCCGTGTTTAGTTAAGGCTGAAAATCTGGGACCCAGCCAATCTATACCACTCAGGGCTCTTTTCACAGTCCAAAATGATTTGGCTTAAACATTTCCAACTGTGATGAGGTCCCATTTCAGTGATTATACAGTCATTCACTTTTCCACATCAACATCAAAGTCATTAACAACTGAGTATTATTGCATTGGCTGGAATTCAGTTAAGGACTAGAGGGATGTTGCTCTTTATTAAGATAAATCATTGCCTTGGTTATGTCACCCATGAAATAATCAATTTACTGTGTTGGTTAATTTCCTTCCTCTTTGATCTGTGAATTAAATTCAACAGATCATTGTTTCACACAACTGCAGTGCAAAGGATGTTTTAAAATAAATGTACCACATTTTCTAATGGTAGAAGTCTGGTAACTATGTAAAACAAGAAGACTGCATGTAGACTGAGAAGTTTGGGTTTTTTCCATTCTTCATTTCAACAGTTTCCTTTGAAAGCTTCAGGGGAAAATAGCCATCAGCACCTATTTGGGTGATCCTCTGTCAGAATTCCAGAGGAATTACCAAGGGGAAAGACTAGCTAGAACAATTGACTCTGAAGCCTTCAGAGGAGTTAGGTTCGTGCCAGACACAATGAAAATATTTTCTTCTAAGTGTATGGCAATTTCTTGATAGCCTTTATGAGCTTTACTTACTGACATGCTTACTGTAGGGAAGTTTTTATAAAAATCCTACTCTCACAACAAGCCAAATGTTCTAAACCAAATAAATCTGAATAATACAGTGCATTGATGTCGGTTCATAATCTAATCAACTTTTGCATTGAACTCATAATCTAACCTACTTTTGCATTGAACTATGCCTACTTATAGCATCACCGGGCTGGTGTGTCCAAGGCTATACCTGGTTGGCCAAGTCCGCTACCATGTTTCCCACACTATATTTCAGTGGTGCCACATAACCAGTGTTAGACACAGAATTCCCTCATTTTGCAAAAGCTTCTTGAAATTTGTAGGTAGACAGTAAAAAAATTAAGAAGAATGGTTGTATTCTTGTCTGATCTCACATACTTGTGCTGCTAAGGTTACTGTAAATGGAAAGCATGTAGTTTTGTTAAACATCGAGTTAAACTATATGTAGTAAGTTTCTGATTATAGAACCAAGATACAGAACTTCTTCCAAATTTCTATGGCTTTAACATTCTAGACCATAGATTCGTGAATAGAAGGACTAGTATTTTTGAAAGAAAATGCATATTAAAATACTATTGCTAAAATAGTTGAACTGAAACTCCTGACTGAACTAAAAATAAATCAGTACCTTTCCTAACTCCAATTCCCATTGTATGAGTAAAATATTTTCACTAACTCTTAGGTCAAAATTATGGATTATAGCAACAGATTATGAAGATATCCTACTAATTTATTATCAGAACAGCACTACAAATTCACTTCAAAATAAAAGTCGATGGCAGATTGGTAGCTATAGCAATTTCTTACAGTGTTTCCCCTCATATTCACCATTTTAAAATGTTCTCTCCATCCTCTAAAACTTGGATGTGATTTCATGAAAGAAAAACAATTTGCATTAGTGAATTACTTTAACACATTTGGAAGTCATCTTCATGAAGCAAAATATTCCATAGCTGAGTATGTATGAGAATGAACACTAATGAAAGTTCAAAGTCAGAACTATGTAGCAATTCATTGTAAATCAGTCAGGATATTCAGCAGATGTGAGGAAGCTTAGTATTGAAGGGCTAATTGCAACTGCAGTAAACCTCATTAATGCACATGACAATTTAACCCTATATTTCCTCTAAACCTTCTCACTTGGCAGTCAACCTACTGTTTTCTAATTAATTGCATTTGTTAGTTTCTCCCTGTCAACTGCTTCATATTTGTGGTCTTTTGACAAATTAGTTCTCATTTCTAACTGAATCATTCTAAGGGCAGAAAGTAAAAACATTGCTATCCTTCATTTGTGATTGCTTATTTTGTTGACATGAATGCATAGTAACTGCAAGTTTCTTCAAGCTGTTGTGGGATATTTATTTCTTAGAGCTTCCATGAGGTCATACACTTAGAGTTCTTAGATGACAGAAACTCCTTGTGGAGTTTTGAACACACATTTAGCTTTTGTAATTCTGCTTCAGGCAGTAGCAGGCAAGTTAAACAATCACTGATTGACTTTTATTAACTCTGATTTGTGAGGCTGATAGGCTCAGGAATGCAGCCTATAGACAGTTTCCTGAAATATCAGCCAAGACAGGAATCCTGTAGAAATTACAAAAATAAGAGATAATAGTTTTCTTGCAAATTCATTTCTTATTTAGGTAATATTCTTTAATTTACAAGGTGTTATTATTTTTCTACTTTAGATATTTGATTTGAAATGTTCATCAATAAATTTGTGATTATAAAAAAAAAATAATTACCTATCAAACACTTGATCCTGTACTGTCTTATATGACAATAAAAGAATATTTTTTTTTCACTAAGGTCACTGAAGAATTTAAGTTAAAATAGTAACTGATGTAAAATTGATGTAATGGTTGCTTTTGTATCAACTGGCTTTACTAGAAGCCCTGAGGAAGATGCTGCACAGTGAGACTCCTGATCTGTCCTTAGATTATCCCCTTGCTCTGGTGGAAACTGGAGCCAAGTTACACTTGGCATGTCTTACTTTCCCTACTGAGCAACTGCATTCAGTCCATTGAAGGAGGAGAGCAAGGGGCCAGAATTATTCCTTTCTCTAGGCTACACACCTGTACAGGGAGAAACAAAGCACTGATAAAAGACATTCTCCATCCTATACTGCTTTTCATAGCGATGCCACATACCCCATGATCTCCCTTGATGGGTCAGAGCCATACAAAATAGTAACCCTGATCTAATTTTAGAGATTTTGATGTTTGTGGGATCTCAGCTTCATTTTTTGGTTTAAAGTTTTTGTTTTGGATTTTATTATTGCGTGGGATTTATTGAATCACTAGAACTGTAAATAAAACCAATTTCCCTACGAACACAGAGTTATTACATGGAAAAATTGTAATTAGTTATTTGGGTTTTATGTCTCTGTTTTATTTTTAATTCCAATGTCAAAATGCATCTGTCATAGTATTTGGTCCTGCAAGCTTTCTATGTACGAATCTCCAGACTTCAGCAGCAGTTCTTTAATTTTGAAGGGCTTATAGAGACAGCCTCAGAATCTCTAAGTGCATTTACACATTTGAAACCACATACATTAGTTGGATCAATGTCAGTGAAAATGCTTAACATTCCTCTTCAAAACAGAATCTTGAAATCTGTTAGTCTCCCTCTCATTTACCCATTATCTCTCTTCTTGCTGACTGCCAAACAGGAATAATTTTTCAAAGCCTTGAGTACCAAATCTATTACTCTGTTCTATGTTAGTTCTTATACTCTCCCTTGAGTGCTTATGCAGTGGATGAGCAGTGAAAGGAGCACTATAGTTTGCAATAGCATATAAAAGATTGAATCTGTCATCAATTGAGGTGCTACTGTAAATTGACATTTCATTAAAATTTTGCTTTTGCTTGTTCATATGTCTGCTACACTGCCAGTTTATAGGAAGCAAATAGGCACTGAAAGTTCACTAATACCAAACAAACAACAAAATGAAACTATTACCCGAATTACAAATGCAAATTCTGCCCATCTCCCATGCTGGAATCTGAGTGGTAATGAAACTAAATAAAGACATTTCCTCTTACTTGTGCAAAACGGTATTGCTTTTACTAAGATTACTGTATATGATGAAGGAAATATTTGGCACAGTGATTTCTGCTTCAACAGAACAGAAAAGCCTCTCCTAGACAGTGAAATTCTATGGGCAGTTAGGGACCACTGACAGCACTTATTTTTGTGAAAAAAAAAAAACCAAACCAAAAACCAACCAAACCAAACCAAAACCAAACGCCAAAACAATCCTTCCTCCCCCTCCCCCCCTCCCAGAAAAAGATTTTATTTTGATAAATAGATGTCATCGTTTGATTTCCTGTTTAAATTTGCTTCTGGGGGGGTGGGAGGGGAGAAAGACAGGGATAAATTGTGAGTAATCTCAACAGCTTTTCAGAAGAGAAGCATATTCCTGAGGTGACCTACCTGCCTCATATGGAAGCGTTTTTTCTCAACAAAGCTGTTAATAAACATTTGTTCAGCTACATATCAAGTGTTTTCAAATGAATGATTGTGTGACTTCTGCTACTGAAATAAAACATAACTGTGATGATGTCCCTTAAAACCAGTTCCCACTCTATATTTTTTTATGCAGGTATGTTCATTCTGTGTCATGCTCATGATGATCCATGAGCACATAAATATGGAAAACTGAAAAAAAAAAGACTTTTCACTGTGCAGATCTGTTGGTTTTGATTCAGTTGACACCAGCATGCTCTAACTAGAGTTTTTTTGCACCTAGAATCTGGTCTCACACAGAGGGTTTTGGTGAGTGAGATTGAGATACTGGAATCTGGCTGGCTGGCTGCAACAGAAAGGAAGAAGTGAGATTACATCCTGATTTATTCTCTCACACACCTGGGCACACCTTATAGTTGAATTAAAACCTGACCACGATGTTTCAGAAAAAAAGCTTCAGCAAAAGAGCAGATTCATGTTTACTTCTCCTTGTCACTTCCATGTAATTAAACTTTCGAATACTATTCCTGGGCATCAGTGTACTGCTGCTAAAGGTGCAAAGTGGAGTACCTGAAAAAAGGAAAAGGATACAAATTTATCTAAACACTTTCATTAATTGTTAAGATGACCTTAGAGATGAGAGATTCAGGTACAAATTCCTTTCTTAACTGATTTAGAGTGGGAACTGAATGTCATCTTTTATACATGTGAGCTAGCCAGTATTTCGAAATGACTGTTCTGTCAATGGGAATCTATAAAATATTTAAATAAGTTTGAAGACTGTGAGCAATTAACTAGATTATTATTTTGCCAGGTGGTTATACTGCTCATCTGAGTTCCAATCTTGCTGGATTCTTTGCACTAGTGAATATTCACTGTCATACATAAAGTATCGAAAAAAGGGAGTGCACTTTAAAACCTACACCATTCCATTCATTGTGGTATTCCTAGGAGAACAGTTCAAGAGAAGGGAGTTGACTTTTGATTTTCAATGCCTTCTTTGAATGCACAAATATGAAATCCTTCAAAAATTTAAGTATTTAAGCCTCCATCTCTTTTAAATCCAAAAGCTGAAACTAGATCAAACCTACTACTGGCATAACTTTCCTTTTTTTTTTTCTTTTATTTATGAAAACAGTGTTTAGTGTGGCACACAGTTTGAGATTTAACTGAACCAGTGAGTATTCTGGTAGGAGCTCTGGGTAGAGCAGGGATCCTCCACATAACCTAAATTATCTCTGAAAAATATAGGTACAATCTACTGCATTAATTTTTGGTTTAATTTAGCCAATAGTGTTGTTTACTAAGATGCAATATACAAAGATGTTATAGGATGCAGTGAAAACATATAGGTATCAAGTTATTTGGAAATAATATATAATATTGTAATTACTACTGAAGGGTTTAATCAATTTTAATAGGCATTTTTTAATTCTGCCGTCCCTTTGTGTTGATACATGCTACAACTTCTGGCAATATTCTTCAATACTGTCACTAAAAGCAGATCAATTACAGCATATCCTTTTAACAAGTTTGAAATAAAATATGCTAAGGATATTAAAAATGTGCCAAGTATGTTACGCCCACTGCCAGTTTCAGTCCTAGAAAATTATCCTGTGTTGCAAGTCATTGCCTGTTGCTGTTCACAGATTATGTGAATAAACCTCCAGATTTCATTCACTACCTTCTATTTTTGGCTGAGAATTTGGAGGAATCTATATTTTAAGTGTTTGTTAGTGATTAAACACAGTAATGAAAGCAACTGAAAAAGTCTAGCATTTTTTTTCCACCTACAGATTTTCCTTTCTTTACTGTAGGATAAAATAAGTCTGACATTTCAGCTTCTAGCTACAATATAGATTTTTCTTATTAGCAGAGCTTGTTTATTACAAGAAATTTCCTTGATATAGTGCTAATTAGGAAATATATTCTGAAATAGATAAATTGTGATTTGAATGGAGATTGTGTGGGTGAGGTAAAAAATAGAGTAGTAAATTAGTTTAGAAGAGACAAGAGCCCTTTAAGACATGCTGGTTTGTACAATGAAGGGTACTTTGATTTTAAAGGCATGTGTAGATAACATTTTCTCCCACTGGTCAAGTACTCAAATGCAATATAAGCTGCAGATTTCATTGCACTTCCAGTCTTCAGTATGCTTGTAAAATTGTATATAGTGATAAAGATTGTGTCAGTGTGCTAGCTTGCTCTACTCTAGTGGGTATGGCAGACAGCTTCTGAGGAGGCTGGCAAGAGTTAGCACATCAACAATGCGGCTAGAAAATCTTGGCTTTTGTAGGATTACATTAGAAATCCCAACATTAGCTGATGAGGCTTAACCACTTTTTGTGTTCTAGCCAGCATTTACCTCAATTTTCACCCATATTTTTCTCCTGCCTTCCCATATATCCTTGTACTAGTGCAAAAGAATATCATTTAAGTAGTGTTTAGATAAATTCTCCACATATTGTTACTGACAGTGTGCTTGGAATTTGCATTCACCTTTTTTGAAAATGCTAGTGGGTCTGATAAGCTATGCTCATGTTTAAATCTGTATCTTAGTTTTACAGAAGAGTTATTGGAGGGAAATTCACCATAAACGTTAAGGACAGAGTTTTAGCTCATAGTCTGAATGATAGGAAACAAAGCAGCATGTGTGCTGTAAGACACCGAATCTCAGTTAGCCAAATGGCAAGGATTGGCCTGAGATGACTAACTCTCCTCCTGAGATTGTGACATGCTATCAATCTGGGCTGCTGAGTTGTCTGAGCATTAACCTGAATAATTTAAAAATTTCCAGATTGAAAGGCTGTTTACAGTCAGAAAATCAGTAGAGGCTGCGAATCCTCACTAAAAGAAGCCTGTGTAGTTCACTTGTTACCTATTTGTTCTGTAAACGTTTACAGAGAAGAATCTTTACCACAGCTCTATTTTGTTTTCTGTAGCCAGTTTTTGGACATACATGACCAGAAGAGAATTGTTCTTTGTGTATGGGAATTTCTTTGTTAGACTAACGCCTGATAAGGTGGTGTATCCATGTTTATATGCTCCTACGTTTGATAATAAAGGATAAGCTACGCTATACACCAGAAAAAAAAACAAACCCAAACCAAAACAAAACAAAAACCAGCCAAACATTCTCATTCTATCTTCAGTTTTTCTCTGGAAGGGATTTAAGAACTCTGGCCATCTGGATGTCTGGCAACTCAGTCAGAGCTGTGGCTACTGTGTGTGTGCAGATTAACTGTGTAGCACATGCACAGTAAGTCCAATGTGTCCAGTACACATCAGACCTGCTGCACATGTGCTGCACAGATGGTCTGTGCATACACAGTAAATCAGATATGTTAAGCCTATTGCACATATGCAAACCATCTGTGCATTGCACGTATATATATTTTTGCATGGGAAATCCCTAGTCAGAGCATGAAAGGTTGTGGCAGAGAGGAACTCCAGTGGTAGAGAGACCGTGAGAGACTCTGACAGTGGCATAAATTAAAGTAGCTCTTTGCCTGTTTTTGCTTTTGCCTGGCCAAAGCTGCAACAAATCAGTTCCTCAGAATCAGAAAGTGTGACTAGCTGCTCAACAGTTTCTCTCTTTGTAGCAATTGGCTGCAAGATAGAATCTGCATCAAGACCATTAATTTTATAGGCAGTGATTATCAGCTCCCTGTTATCTCCCTAAACTAGCTAGAACTGCAGCTAGTTCATCAGGTAGCTCAAATGAGCAAGGTCTGGTATTTTACTTATCCAATAAAATAGTAG
>JBCJKH010015015.1:0-10257 GCA_039877255.1 Loriculus beryllinus | reverse complement strand
TCTTTCTTTGAGTCCCCAGTAATCCTTTCACTTCTGTTACAAGTATCAGCAATTATTACATAGGCTGTTTGAGCTGGTAGGGATATTTACTGGTTACTATGTAGGCACAGCTACAGAGTACATAAACCCGCATTATTTTCAGGGTATACGCAAGTTATTGTTTAATATATTTGTTTATATACATCCTTAAATACCGGCCCTGACAGTGCCTAATGTGCTCTTTAAACTAGGTTTCCTTTACATCTGTCTCTAACAAGTTCTGTAGGTCTGTACCTTGAAGAACTCCTTTTATATGCCACAAGGCAACACTGCTCATCTAACTGCTGTCCTAGAGCGAAAGGATGCACCTCCCAACAAGCTTGAGAGGTGGTGGGCCAGTGTGAATCTTAAGAAGTTCAACAAGGTCAAGTGCAAATTCCTGAACCTGGTCTGGGACAGTCACCAGTATGAGCAGAGGCTGAATGGGTTGAGAGCAGCCCTGAAGAGGAGGACCTGGGAACACTGGTGGGTGAAAAATTAGATCTGAGCTGGCAGTTTGCATTTGGAGCCCATAAAGCCAACTGTATCCTGGGCTGCACCAAAAGGAGTGTGACCAGAAGGTCGAGGGAGGTGATTCTCTCCCTCTACTCCACTCCTGTGAGGCCTCACCTGGAGTTTTGCATTTAGATCTGGAGTCCCCATTATAAGAAAGACATGGACCCATTGAGGCAGGTCCAGAGGAGGCCCACAAAAATGGTCAGAGGCATGGAATGCCTCTCCCATGAGGAAATGCTGAGAGAGCTGGGATTGTTAAGCCTGTAGAAGGCAAGACTCTGAGGAGACCTTGTTGCAGCTTTCCAGTACATAAAAAGGGCCCAGAAGAAAGCTGGAGAGGGACATTTTACAAGGAAACGTAGTGATAAGACAAGGGGCAACAGTTTTAAACTGAAGGAGGGAAGACTAAGATTAGATACAGGGAAGAAATTCTTCACTTTGCTAAGACACTGGAACAGGTTTCCCAGAGAAGCTGCAGATGCCTTTTCCCTGGAAGTGTTCAAGGCCAGGCTAGATGGGGCTTTGAGCATGTGGAAGATGTCCCTCCCCATGGTAGGGGGTTTGGACTAGATGATTTTTAAAACTCCCTTCCAATTCAAACCATTCTGGGATTCTATGAATTATACAAATTACAAGAATCTGTTCCACAGCCAGAAGTTCTGATTCTGATGTTGTACCATTCCAATGCCATTTATTATTTACAAGTCTTGCATTTTGTTCCTGGTTTCTCATTGAAAACTGCCTCTAGCTCTTTGCAGTAAATTCATACCTACTTTTACCCTGAGAAGAGCTGTAACTTTCTTGGTCAGAATCTTTTGGACAAAATCAACTTCAATAAAATACTATCAATAGGCAGGTTTTACAAGTATTTTGGTGTAGTAATAACACTGTGTAGTAAATCATATGGAGTTGATGTTTGAAGTGCTGAATTCCAATATGCTGCGAATAATCCACTGAACCAAAGAGAAATACCTGAATGAATAGAATAAGCAGGATTTTTCTGTAATACAAATTAGAAACATATACTTCTGAGTAGGGTGATTTTAAAAGAAGATGCTGGAAAGAGCAACAAACAATAAGGTATGACATATCAAGTGATTTGTCATTTCTAGTTAGAATTCATCCAGAGTCAGAAAGCAACAAGCTAGATGAGGCACTAAAACAGAAACAAGAAAAAAGAGAAAGAAAGGAAGGCTTAAGGAAAGGGGGGCATTGGTGTAGGAAAATTGTAGATTATTTGAGGCCATCTCCTTGACCCTAGCCTACCCCCACTGCTGCAGCCACTGGTCAGGGTGAAGTAAAGCTGACAACAGCTATTCATCATGATGTAGATGTGAATGTAAAATGAAAACCACAACTACTTCACATGATGCAAGTAAGTACAGGAAGGGATTAAATCAATGGAAGGTTTTATCCCAAAGAAAAATAGGAATTCTTATTAAATGCCGCTCCTCCTAGAAGCAACAAATTATTTTTTCACCCTTAAACTACAAATGCATGCGTGTAATACGCTTTGGTACACAGTCAGGTGTGTTGAAATTTCAAAGGAATTTCTTGACCCACTCCTCCAATTTCTTTTTTTTCATTCAGCTGGATAATGTTCCTATGGATGATTTGCTTTTGAAGATAAGCGGATGATGTACAGTGAGGAAAAATAGTTATTATTTGCTTTCAGGGGGACTTCTTGAATATCCGTTCTTCATTTATTTCAAAAGCTGATAACAGTTTTGATTTCTTTGTCTGAATAAAGAGTCAAAGAAATATCCTTAGAAAACCTGTTGCTTTTTCATGCAAAACCTTTCTGGAAAGGCAGAAGTACAGCAGGCTTCAGTTCATAGTCAAGGAATTTCTGCAGATGGGCTGATATGGAGAAATAAATGTTCTCCCCTGAAGCACAGAAGATGATGTCAGTAAGTGCAGAAAAAGTTCCTTGGAGAAAAAAAAAATCTCTGTTCTTCCTCCTGTTTCATACTATCCCTGAAGGAGAGAAATTCAGCATCAGGTGTCACAGTACTGTAGTGTAAATATCTCTGAACAATCTATTCTTCTTGCCTAACAGAACACACATTTTTTCAAACTGCTTAAATCTGGGCCATTCTGGGAAGAACTTAAAAAGAAGGAAAGTATTTTGCTTCAGTTGTGTACACATGAACGCACACATACTTTGAATGACCACTTCATTCTACAAAGAATATGATTGTCCATAGTTTTGGTCTTAGTACCAAAGTATGTTAATTACAACTGTCTGGTTAATGTAACCTTATTATTTTTAGACCTTCATAATGGATTATCCATATGCAACTACTGCTGCACTGTTCAAATTGAACCTGTCTTGTATCCAAGTAAAATAACTGCAACACCTTCTCTTCCTCCCCTTACTCTTAAAAAATAATTATTTTCACAACCAAAGAACACAGCAGCACTTCAGTTGTTTGTCAGAAATTACTTCACTGACAATGACAGCTCTGGTTTCTTGTTATAATTGG
Organism: Loriculus beryllinus; assembly: GCA_039877255.1. NCBI lineage: Eukaryota > Metazoa > Chordata > Aves > Psittaciformes > Psittacidae > Loriculus > Loriculus beryllinus. The sequence continues at coordinate 7,237 of JBCJKH010015015.1, read as the reverse complement.
ACAGTGAAAAAGTTAAAGGGTGTCTAAAATAGAGGTGTTAGCTTTTTGACTGGGAGGTGCCACAGAACTACAGTGTGTCCAACATCCTTACTACAACTCCAGATCTCTTTCAAAACTTTAGGAAGTTTCTTTTTACTTAACGTAAGTTGTTTATTTAAAGAGTTGGTGCATGAAAATGAACGATGGATAAGTTTTTTAATCCATAGTTGCATCAGAATAAGTAAAAATTCTGTCTGCAGCTACTGATTTTTGTAAGATCTGCTGTTAATTGTGTCACTGATTCAAGACTAGAAAAACAGTATATTCCATGGACTAGATCCAAACCATTAACACATTGGTCTTTCATGCTGCATTTCAAATGCATTATAAAGAAACATTTTTTTTTTTTTTTATTTTTTACTTAGCAGCCAATTTTAGGGCTGTGTCTTTGTAGAATATTTTAAATGGTGAAGAAGCCATTAATTTATATATGTATATATGGGAACACAGGTTGTCTATGTAAAGACAGATTTTCAGCTTAATACTGGATGAGTAGCTAGCTCCATTTGGAAAACTGCATGCTTCACCACAGGGAATTTCTGTTCTCAAAACACATTTACTAGCCAACATCTTGAGATGATCTGTGTCCAAACTCAGGGATGGGTATTCACATGCTTTATGTATGTGTGCTGGTTAAAAAAAAAAAACAACAAACATGGAATATTGAAATTTGCCAGTATATAACTGGCTGTATCACAATAATCAAAATATCAACAGCATCTCTTTCTTCTGTGAATTATATTATGTTTCACTTGCATTTTTCATTTTGTCATCAGTTGAAGGTCTGCCTTTAACTACAGAGGAGTGGACATATGGTTAGTATCACAGTACTCACAGATGGAAAAAACCAGATATATCATCAGTTCTCTATCTAAAGTGTAGTAAGTAAGAATTCATCTTTGAGTAAAAAAATGTAAGCAGTCTGTAAATTGGTAGAGCCATGAAAGTCACATAAGGTTTGGTGAATGAAGCTAATTTCATCAGAAACTACTGAAGTATTACTACATTCTCTTTGAGGTTCTGATATTTAGGCATTATTTCCAATTTAACTTCCTGTTTCTTTTCTATGGGTAAAAATAATATTTTTTTTAAATATTAATAATGTGCATTATTATTTTACTATGTATTACATAATAATACAACATAAAAATAATATGGAAATATGTGGAGTAAATAATAATTAAATGCTTCATATTTATTGTTCTAGGAGAAAAAAGTTGCTTTGATCTGTTAAGTTTAGCATTAACTTAAATATTCAAGGATTCAAGATAACTAAAATAACGGAATAAATTCTGAAACCTCTGTAAAGGGAAGAAAGAGAGGAAAATATTTCCTAACCACTATCAATCATCACCTTAAAATGTCAACAAGAGAATTGATAATATTCATAATTTTGTTTTCCATATTATGCCTATCTATGTCACTATGCCTTCTCAAGGCATTTCACAATGCACAGAAAGTATTGCTTTAATGCTTTTTTGAAAATGTTATATGCCTCCCTTTTGTTCTCCATCAGATGCTTATGATGATAAAAGTAATTTTACAACTTAGCCTCTGCATTTTCTCTTGTAAGTTCTTTCCCTTCCAAAATGGGAAGCTGCAAAAACCTTCATGCTAGATAAGCTTTATAAAAGTGCGTATCTAGATTATAACAAATTAAAGCAGATAATTCTGTTATTTCTTCTTATTCTGGATTTTATAGGTAAATGCTTAAAAAGGTGGTCCTTAAATCTATTTGTCTGATCAGTTTTCATGAAATTTCTTTTTCTTTAAAGCTGGTCTCAATTACAAAACCGAAAAAAAAAGGAGCATGCTTATGATGTGTAGCTCAAAGTCTGTTATATTCCCTGAAGTGTTACAAAGCAAAAAAGCAACATTATTTATAGCATAACTACCAGAGATGGGAAAAAGCTCTTCCACAAATACTGAAATTAGAAATAAATCAGCTTTGGTCAAGCTGATTTCCATTTTTGTTTTGTTTCTCCTTCAGTATTCAGTCTGAAAATGCAGACTGCAGGAAGTCTAATGAAAACCACAACTTTAAACATTCCTGTTTATAAAAAGCAATTTCTAAATACAGTGGTATGGTTTTGATTAGTAATTAGGGATCACCTGTTCAGCAGTATAAAGAATATCATGTGACTTATTCACTTAGCTCCACACAACCCAGATGAGCAGAATTTCAGTTTGGATAGAGCTACCTCTGATAGTCTTTTGAAATAAAGAAACTTGTAAAAGGGAGTTCACAAAGTAATGATACATCTGAAGAAATTGTTATCTGTACAGAATTTGTACAACAAAGATTCACTACTGAAGTTGAAAATGGTTGATGCTACTATGAAACAAACAGAAAAGACTGATGGTTACAAAGATGAGGAGTGTTTATTTGCTGATACAAGAAAACATATTTTAAAATCTTCCTAAAATCCTTCAGATGAACTTCATGATGTTTTAATGCTCCTTAGTGTTTTTCATCACAAACATCTTTTGCTTTGCTTTGGTTTCATTATAATGCATTACACGGTAATGCGATCACTCAAAAGTTAATTTTACCCTTTAATATAGTGTTGTACTCAAACTGACCGTGAATTTCTGCATGCATCTCATCTCTAATTTCTTGTTTATTTTTTTCTGCTAACCAAGGATACCTATCCAGTACTTTTGAAGTAGAACCTTACAATATTAATTGCTTAGTTACTATCCTTTTAACTGCAGAATCCACTTTCAGGTAGATCATTTGTTTAGCTTAATTCCTGTTGCTCTCTCCCTTATATTGTTGCTTAAGAAGCAACTTTAGGCATCTCACATGTGGATTAAAAAATCTGAGGATTTAGTGTGCATTCATTCAGTTTGGTTTTGGTAATTTTCCATGTCTAGAAACTTGCCTTAAAAAAAAAAAAAAAGATAATTATCAATGATAGCGTATATCAGGGCCAAATGTATATAAGACCTCCACAAAACTAAAGAGATACATAGCATTAGAAAGTCAGGAAGTATTTCTGAGGGTATTTGCATGGATGAATGAAAGCAAAGTATATAGTGTACTACATCAGCTCAATGGTCTACCTAGCCTGGTACCAAGTCTGAAATAGTGGCAAGAAGTACATTTTGACAAAAGTGGATGTGATTATGGGAAAAATACAGTGACAGTTACCCTGTTGCCTTCTCCAGCTTCATTTTTCCTACTTCAGCAAAGGCTGTATGCAGACAAGTTTGGGGAAAAACTCCACCAGACAAATTGGTAATGACTAATACGGTACATAAACTAAATGTCTTCTGCTTGATTTTAAGGAGCATAAATAAAATAAACGTTCCCTGATAATGTAAATTTAGTAATTTTTTTTCTTATTCACAAGTTTATCTAGTTATTACAGCAAAGGATGGTAACAGGATCTCAGAGATTTGCTGAGGTACCTTGAATGTATTATAATTCTGTACAGTGGCACAGTGAAATTCAATACTGTTTAGTCACTGCAGTAAGTGTGCTTTATTTTGGTTACAGATGGTTGATGAGAACTTAAAAGAAGCCAGTGAACTATCCAGCCTCAAAGTAGATTTCAACTTGACTGTTTCTGGGTGACTTCATGAAAAATATGCACATTCAGCAGCAAACAGGTCAACTGGAACAGGGTGAAACTTCAGATAGTAAATAAAGTTTTGTGTTTTCTACAATAAACATACACAAACATGTATTTGTGTATAAATCTGATTTTTATATATATATATATATATGATGGTTCTGATGTAGTGAAAAGGGTGTGCAAACTATCTGCAGCTTCTGAAAGGTATTTTAAGTTATTCTGAATCACATTTCCTACTACTGTATTCACTGCACCTGAAAACACTACCATCTCCTTGCAGCTATTACTTAATCGCTAGTTTCACAAATTTTGGTTTGTTTCACATAAATGTCTGTAATGTAAATCAAGGAGAAAACAATATAGTCTGTGATGTTTATGTTCCATGAAAAAGGGGTTGTTTGCAGTCAAGTGATGGGAAAAGATTGGTATCTAAGGGAACTGGGGTTGTCTAGTCTGGAGAAGAGAACGCTTGGGGGGACCTTATAGCACCCTACAACTACTTGAAAGGAGGTTGTAGTGAGGTGAGGGTCAGCCTCTTCTCCCAAGTAACAAGCAATAGTACAAGAAGTAATGGCCTCAAGCTGTGCCAGGGGAGGTTTATATTGCCAGGGGAGGTTTTTAGGAAAAATTTCCTCATCGAGAGGGTGATCAGGTATTTGAACAGGTTGCCCAGGAAAGTGGTAGAATCACCATCCCTGGAAGTGTTCAAAACCTGTGTAGGTGAGGCTTTCAGTGATATGGTTTAGTGGTGTTCTTGGACTTGATGATCTTTTCCAAGCTAGTTGATTCTATGATTCTATGAAATATATCAAAGATTAAGGTGGTATCAACCTGAAGAGAGGGTTTCAGAAATGTTTTGCATTTAAAGAAAAATAAAAGGCAGAACACAGCTATCACCATCGCTTACACAGATAGAATACGAGCTAGAGTATGTAATATCTCCCCACAAAAAATATATTGGTGTTAATAAAAGATTTTTCTTAATTAAAGAGTGCAGAATTTGACCCTGAGAGAGTGAAAGTGGTGAAATGGAGGAATGTGCTAACAAAAGAGTAGCTAAATAATTACTGCAGTTAAATAATTAGCATGCTATCCCTCAATAGAAACTGTCATTTTGTGGTAGTTGGGTGGTTTGTCAGTAGAAAATGATGAGGATAGTGGTGCTGTGATTTAAGAAGTCCTATTGTGACTTACTGATGTTTTAAATGTAAATATATGTGTGGGGCTGAGATCATGCCAAAGTCACTGTTGTGAGCAAACTCTTCATGTAGATTAGAACCATCTTTGAACAGAGGTGCATCCTTTCTTTATAGGAGCTCTGAGTTTAAATACAGCTATTCTTTACATCCAGAAACAGATCCAGCTTCCTTATTGTGACCATCTGGCCAATATTACCAGGCTGCATTAAAACTGTGTTTCTTGCTAGCTTCCCAGACTTGTACCAACTTTTTGAAAAAAATTATCTTTCATTAATAGGCTTCCACATTCATTTTCAATCAGGAAAAACCTCCACCCTAAGAAATGAACTAGAGCAGTATATGCAAGCAAGAGCTGAAAATAAACAAATAAAAGTAGAACCTTTCTCCCAAGGTCTTTTTGGCTTTGCTAATAGGATCATAGGCCCATCATGATCCTATTGCAATATGCTGCTGTGGATTTAAAATGCATTTCAAATCCATAAAAGGCAACATATTCATCTGGCAGGACTTGAAGCTAAGGCTGTTTGTCTGGCATGTAGCATGTTCCCTGTAACATTTGTTCATCCTCAAAGGAAGATTGCCAGAATGCATTCTTAGTAATGGACTTAGGTAACACACTAGGAATGTGTAAAACCATGTCCTTAGGCTCAGAGGCATTATTTTGCACGTTATCTCTAGTAAGACTCCAAGCAATCTAGGTAGAGCTGTTTTCCCTTGTTTTCCCTTGAACATAATGGTACTCTATCACATACACAGACTCAAGAATCCTGCATATGAACCTTGGTATGACCAGGTGTAGTAATTGTACAGTGCTCAAAATATACAGTGTGTGATAGATCCCACAGGTATGTTCTTCACTTCCAGACTGTTTGAATTCATCTGAAGGCTTTTTCTTTAGGTTGGAAAAATTTCAGTCAGCTGCTGGATTCTGTAAAGCAAGTACTGTAACCTATTCCTTGGGTCCTCCCATCCTTTCGTTGCATAAATCAGTTTTGTCTCATTTACACTTGAATTTTATCTGTTAATACCACCACTTTAAAATTTGCTCCACCTTATTTTTCATGAGTGGAAATACAGTGATAAAACCAAGTTGTGACTTGGTTAGCACACAGCCAGAGTGTAACTGGAAACAGTAGTTGATGTAGAACAGTAGAAGGTATTCTGATATGCTCAGGTCAAACTATATTTCTCCCTCTTCATGAAAGTTTCCTGTGACAGAGGACTAACGCTTCCAACATGGCATATCATTTGGGCTGTAAGGAAAAGACAGAATTTAAAGTATCTCAGCATGCTTCTTTAGATCATCCTATAGAAGCTTTCAGGGAACCCAAGAAAATTATGTTAGGCCATATAGAAATTTATCTTGTGATTGACTATTTGAGTGAAAGAATTGGAATGAACATTGGAGTGAAAGAATTGGTCATTCTGTAAAATTCGGTGGATTTTTTTTGGAAAAGAAAAGACAAAAAAACCCTCAAAACCAAAAACAAACCCATGCAGTTTTGTCTTTATAAAGAAGGCAAAAAAGTACGAAGAAGTTGGACATAATATGTGAAATTAAATAGAATTAGGAGGACAAAACTGAAGTATTCAACTGTTCCTTATAAAAAGTTACTTTGAACTTTGTCAACTCTAAGCTATGCATACAGGCATTTAAACTCACTAGCTGATGGTGACATGATAAACCCTTATTTTTGATACTCTAATCAACACAGGAACAAATTAACATGATGCTATCTACACCCTTGACTCCTATTTGTTGATTTGGTGTTGATTAGGATTAAACTCACTGGGCCTCAGTACTTAGCCATTTTGAATTAATTCATAGCTTCCTCCTTAGAATTTTTGTAAGTTTAATTCCAGATTGTGTTAGGTAAAATTTGCTTTAAGATAATAGAGGTAATAAAGACTGATGGCATGTTTACCTAATGGAGCTGTTTTGTGAATCTGTATCAAGCTTTTCCCATTCTGCCGAGAGCAGAGCATCTGTGATTACTGCAGTGTTGTTTAAAGCACTCCATCTGAGACAGAGACAAGTTCTGCTTTTGGCTGCCTAAGTCAATCTCTCTTTTTTTCACTGGAAGTCACATGTCTGCACTGGAAAACATTATTTAACCCCTCAGCACTGAGGATTTTTATCAAGGCCAGAATAAGAAATTACTTGAAGAAGAACTGTGCATTTTTTTCAAGGGACAGTGAACTTTCATCTGTTACTGTAATTTATATTTTCAGGTACTCTTGCAATCTTCACCCAATAACAGCGATTTCAATTCTATAAAATTTTGTCAAAGTACAATATAATCTGCTCTTCTCCGATATAAGGAAGAAATTCTTTATTGAAAGGGTGGTGAGGCACTGGAATGGGCTGCCCAAGGAAGTTGTGAATGCTCCATCCCTGGCAGTGTTCAAGGCCAGGTT
>JBCJKH010015014.1:0-11664 GCA_039877255.1 Loriculus beryllinus | reverse complement strand
GTGCTTTGGAAGCATTGGAGATGGAAAGCAGCTGTATGGAGTCCCCAGCAACAAGCTGCAGAAACTGCTGAAGGGGACAGTGAATCATTTTGAGCCTGGTGGGCCAATGACGCTTCAGGCCATCAGAGCAGAGAAAGGGGAGCGCAGGCCTGGCGCTCTCCCCCTGCGGCTTCACAGGCCATATCCCAGAGCTCCACCACAGGTCCCCAGGGAGTCACTGGGTCCCGAATGCTGCCCATGTTGGGCCAAGTATCAGGCAGCTGGTGGTGAGCAATTGTGTTGTTCAGCACTTGCATTTTCTGAGATTTGTTGTTGTTGTTGTCTCTTATTATTGTCATTATTGCTACTGTTAGTATTCTTTCTGTTATCACTGTATTTTACTTAATTATTAAACTGTCCTTAACACAGTCCAGGGGGTTCACATTCTTTCAGTTCTCCTCCCCCTCCTGCCTGGGTGTTAAGGGTTCAGTTTGGGGTAGGGTGAGCGAGTAGCTGCATGGTACTGATTTACCAGCTGTGTTTCAACTATTACATATATATTCACTTCACTTTAATGACAAGTCTCACAGTCTCTCCTTCTACCTGGAGACTAAGTGATCTGTTAGTACCTTGCCTATTGATTTGTCTAACCTTTTGGTAGCAGCTTTACATGCCTTTTCTTTTGGAATATTTCTTCTTAATTCCATTCAGACCACAAGACAAATTCTTATTTCCATTATAAAAAAAATCAGTAAATCCACTAGAGTTAACAGAAAAATTGATTAGATTCACAGCCTGACTGTGGACATGTGCACAAAATTTAGTACCTCAAGCTTGGCTCCCTATCAATCTAATTTGAGGGACCTACTTAATGCATCATGCTGCCCTCCCTTACACCAGGCTTTTTTCCTATTGGAACACAACTCATACCAGTCAGAGGTGTGAGGGTCCATCCTGAAATACTGCCAGGAGTCACTTAGGATAAGAATTTGCATCCAAAACCTGGACTTGACTGCCATTACTTTTCAAATATGATTAATGAAGTTAATGTATGCAATATTTCCAGATTTCTGTTTCTTTCCAGCATTAAGATAATAAACATTTTAAAGTAAAGAATCAGTAGCTATAGTGAGACTATCATTGCCGTGTTTCAAAATTATTGTATACACTTGATGATTCCACAGGGAAAAAAAAAAGAAAAAAAAAATAGATCCCTTAAAAATTTAGGTAACGTTTTTCTTTCTCACATAATTACAGATCTATACAAATATTCTTCATCTTAAAAGCACTTATAAGTTATTATTTCCTAGAATTCCACTTTCAGCATGAAGGAAGTTCTCTGGGTTTAATAAATATGAAATAATTGAAACTATAGGATTTAGTTTTAGGGAATGTCAGTAAAATGAGTTAACGAACCAATTGTTAGCGAAACATCTGAACCAACCTTTAAAAAATTATTTCAAGTTACAACCTATTTAGAACAATAGCCATTATTTTATTATAATTTAGTCTGGGGGTGCTTTTCCATGGAAAAGTTTTTCTGCTTGCTTTGTAACTTGTAGTCACCATAAGCTTTTACATAAGCCTTTTCCTTAGGACCAAAGAATCTTAGAATGGTCATGTTATGGGTAGAAGGCTCCTTAAAGATCATCTAGTTCCAAACCCTCAGCCACTGGTAGGGACACCTCCCACTAAACCAGGTTGTTCAAAGCCTCATCCAACTCGATCTTGAATGCTTCCAAGGATGGATCATCTGCAGTTTCTCTGAATAACCTGTTCCAGTGCCTTACCACCCTCACAGTAAAGTATTTAGTATTTATATCTAATTTAAAATTGCTGTTTTGCAATTTAAAGCCATTAGTCCTTGTCATATCGCTACCTATTACTTCAGTCTTGCAAGATCACACTTGTTTTAGTAGAATAACATCTTGAGGGGGAAAAAAGTGTGTGGGGCAATCTGTAAATTCTTGCCTTATTTTTGAATTATAGTCTCTGAGATGGTTTAATTCTCTCTCTTGGAACACCTGAATTGTGTCCTGGGTTCAGCAGTAGTAGTCATTTTTCCTCCTTCTTAGTAACTGGTTTAGCTGTTTTTTGACTTTCAGCCTGGGAACAGAACTGATAACAGCGATGTTTTTAGTTACTGCTCGAATATTTTACTCTGACCAAGGACCCTGTGCGTCTCATGCTCTGCCAGAGAGGAGAGGAGGCCGGGAGGAAGCAGAGACAGGACACCTGACCCAAACTGACCAAAGAGGTATCCGTACCACAGCACATCATGCCCAGTATGTAACTGAGAGTTACCCGAAAGGGCTAGTGCTCTGGGGGGTTGAGGGAGGTTTGGGTCGTGCTCGGTCCGGTTGGGCTGGGTGAGTTATCTGTCAGTGGTTGGTGAAGTGCTTTATTCTCTTCTCTTGTTATTTCCTTTATCATTGTTATTGGTGGTAGCAGTAGTGATTTGTGTTATACCTTAGTTACTAAACTGTTCTTATCTCAACCTGTGGGAGTTGCATTCTTTTGATTCTCCTCCCTAGCCCTCCAGGAATAGGGGGAGGGCAAGAAAGGGGTGTTGAGTGAATGAAAGAGCTGCGTGACTGGGTTTAAACCACGACAAATGTGTATAGAGTTTCCAGTTTTGTATCTTGTTATTAACACATCTCTTGTCCATATAAAAACATATAAACATATAAAATCTACCTATGATGATATTTTAAATCTTTGCCCACAAATTGGCTGGCCTGCTAAACAAGGTACATTATAGTTTTCATTAAGATAAAACCTCTGTTCTTACTGTGATGAATCTACAGCTTAAACCTCAGTTCCCCTGTGATCACACTCTCTTAGGTGAAGCTAACACAGCTTTGCATCAGAGACAGAGCCCCTGCCTCTGGAAAACATATCTGATAAGTAAGAAGGACAGAGGTTCAAAGGGGCCATCCTAATTTTAGTTGTCGAACTGCAAAGTCTAATTTTCAGTGCCACTACATTCAGAGGAGACAGGCTAGCACCTCTACCCTGCATGGACTGTACAGGGAGGCTGGTGTGATGAACCTAACTCCAGCACCTCATCTCAGCTTCTGAAGTTCAGCAGCATGAAATCTCTTCCTTTTTTCCTCCCACCGTGTCATCTCAGGGCACATTTTGATTTTTGTTTGACTTTTCATTTCTCAGAAATGCATTCCCATATCAGAAAGAGTAAAACACCTCAGCAAAAAAGCACTTCAAGGCATTTAGGCCAGCATAAAGCCTAGGCTTTCCTTTAAAAATTATCAGTACTTGACCACCTTCATAAATGTCCCACTAGACAAGTTCTTACCCTGAGGCACTGGGAGCCTAAAAGTATTCCAACTCCTGTCTGAAATAATGAATTACAAGGCAGAATGTAGACAGCAGTTGTTTAAATGTGAACTGTTATAAGAGTTGGTTAACTTCTACTCTCAGAATTGCATTTGGAACCTCGAAAAAGATTCAGAGTGGGCCTTAGACACCCAGTTACAGGGTCTTTATAGATTTGAGCCCAGCTATTTTGAGGGCAGAAAGGAAAGAAAGCTAACAAAATTTTGGCTTCTGTTCAGCATTCACCACCTGTAGGGTGAAAAAAACCAGCTCAGTCAGTTAATCATTGACAAAGTAGCAGCCCCATTTTGAAGTCAGGAGGTTGGTAAGGTAAGAGGCAAGCAGAAGGTCAGATACCCCTGTTTCTGCCTGCTTATGGAAGTGAGTACATAATGGGGTGACAGCATAAATAGCAGCTACAGGTAAGGATTGCTTACTGCTTCTGCTACCTGGAGGAAAGAGGCCTGCACTGGAAAGACAGACAGTGTGAAGAGATGGAACACAAAAAGGAATCAAACCATTTGTTTAAATGAGATTCAGCAGCCCTCCAGGTGCCATCTATGATGACAGAACTTTTTCCAGCACCAGACTATAAGGCAGTGCCTGGCAGGCTGCGGGTGAAAAACATCTCTCAAAGGGATGCAATCAACACAGAACCAGGAGATCCCCAAAAGAAAGGCAGTATCTGGCATATAGGTAATGCCTCTGTTGTAAAAAATGTGCTACTTATGCACGTTCTCCTGACCCAGAGGTTTGCAGGGATTTCATTCAGCTGGAAAAAGCCTTGGTTTAATCTTTACTTCCATGTCCTGAAGGTTGCTGGAATGGGGTTGTGTTGGACTGCCCAGAAAATCCACTTTGCAGAGAAAGCCTCAGCTCTAACCAGAGTGCACAGATCTAAGGGCAGATGAATTAAACACTTATCTTTTAACTGCTTCCTGCAGGTCAGCAGAGGAAGTAGCCTGCTAGAGAGGTAGGTCATAGGCCATTTGGCAAAGAAAACATCTTCCATAAGAGTGAAAAGGGAAGAACATTATAATAATAACCAGGAGCCTCACCTGATGTTCCTCACTCTAGATATAAAGAAAATGGCAGAAAGTCAAAACACAGAAACACAAAAAGTCATTCAACAAACCCAGAGAGTGATTACCTGCTGAGCTCATTCGAAACAGATATATCTATTAGCTTGACCGTTTTTCAGCCTCCTTTCCTTTATTCCCATGCCAAAACAGATCTAGGAGTTGTCTTCATTTGCTGATAGTATTCATTTATTTATGTATTACTTCTTTCTACTGATATAGATGCCACTACAATTTGGAGAACTAAAGAGGTTTTGTTTTCTTTATGTTGTGGTTTAACCCCAGCTGGCAACTAAGTATCACCTCCACCTTCCCCACCCCCTCCTCTCTCACACACACAGTGGTGTGGGGAGGAGAATTGGAGAAAAAAAACCCAAACAAAACTCAGGTTTAGACAAGAATAGTTTAGTAATGAAAATAAAGTATAATACAATATTAATACTACTGCTAATAATGAAAGGGGAATATCAAGGAGATATAAACCAAAAAAAAAAAAAATTACAAACAACCTAAGCCCAGCAGTGATGCACAGTCCAGTTGTTCATCAGCTGTGATACCCAACCCATCGTGGAGGAACATTCAGCCCCTCACAGCCAACTTCCCCAGTTTATATACTGAGCATGAAGTACTATGGTGTAGAATACCGCTTTGGCTAATTTGGGTCAGGTGTCCTGTCTCTGCTTCCTCCTGGCTTCTTGTGCTCCTTGCTTACAGAGCATGAGAGACTGAAAAATCTTTGATTAGGGCCAGTGCTACTGAGCAGCAGCTAAAACACTGGTGTGTTATCAGTGTTGTCTCAGACTGAAGCCAAAACACAGCATTGCACCAGCTACTAGGAAGAAAATTAACTCTGTCCCACATGAAACCAGGATTCTTTCTTTTCCTGGCATACATCAAACTAAAACTAATAATCCAGACTTCAGCAGCCTGGGTTGTGGATGCTTCTTTTTATTACAACAGGGTATGTAATGACAAAAATCAGAATCCAAATTTCACTTTGAGAGTTTTCAATTTATAGAGAATAAATTCCTGTTGTTAAATATATTCTTTCACCAATGAAAGCAAATTACTAAAGAGGACCACACTGCCATTCTTAATAAAAATTATTTAAACTCCTCTTGCCTCTCTAACCACCATAGATTAACATATATATTGTGTGCATTTGGGCTCACATTTTTAAATAGTATTAGCAAAAGCAGACATTTACTAGACAAAAGTAGATATTGTAGCAACAGAAACGTTTTTAAGCATCATCTTTCTTTATAGGGCCCCAGTAAAGCCTTATTCTGAATACTATCTACAACCCTTAACTCTCAGAGGCAACAAAAATTAATTCAGTCCAGAACGGGTACAGTGAAGGATTTCTAAGATGATCAAGAAAGCAGAGAGCTGATTTTAGTGAAGAAAACTAAAAGAAGGCTATCTCATATGCCCAGAGAAATGAAGGCTGAGAGTGGATATTAAAGCTCTCTAGTAATACATCAAAAGGTAAACAGAAGGGAAGGAAAAAGGTCTATTCAAACTTAGAGACAATGTGGATGCAAAAGAAAATGGTTGTGAAGTGACCATGAATAAATTTCAACTAGAGGTGAGAAGGTTTCTGAACATCAATAGAAACAGAGCTTTGGAAGGCTTTTTTAGTGAGAGCAGAGGGAAAAAACCTTAATTAAGTGTAAAATGGAGCTCAATAAACTTGCCCAGTATTAGCAGCAAGTTAGAATAAATGACACAGTCCCTTCTCTTCTACATTGCTTTTTTTCAGAGTAGAAGCTAAGAATATTTGTATATATTTGCACATAAAGTGTACAAGAATTAAGGCAAGTCTCTGATGTATGCAACTTTTTTCACTCCCACAAGAGCAGCAATTCACATTGTCTTCAAAAGAAATCATGATGCAAAATACAAAATCTAGACAATTACTATTATTCAAGTATTCCCAGATTAAGTCTCAGATTAATTCCCAGAATAATGCAACGGGTGGTGTTTCTGGGAGACTGTACAGTTTTAGCTCTTGGAGTTATTTTTTGTAATATAATCTAAAGACATAGGTAAACTCTCAAGACTAAATGAGAAATTATTCCTGTTTGATTCAGTCTTGCAGGATGAATGTGCAGCTAGTCAATTATCTATTCTTTTATTTGATTTTATGTATTTATTTTTAAATGCTGCACTGCTGATGTTGGTTAAAATATGTTCCAACATCAGTGAGTCATTGATAATCTTTAGGTAACTAGGGGCTATTTATATATCCATTTAGAAAGCCAAATTTAAATAAGACATCTAGAGGTAACAAATACTCAGTGTATACCCTTACCTTATCCATGTATACCCTTAAATTTGAAAATGAGCAAAAAGCAAGAAAATACACTTTCAGAAGGACTTAGAGGGGTGAGGCTACTCTGAAAATGATAGCTTTTAAAATTGTTCTATCATCATTTGGAAAATAAAAACAAGAGCCATTGATTTTGCAAATATACACAGATGGCGAAAAAAATTACAAAATGATCTGTCATGAGATGAGTGCTAGCATGTTTACTCCGAGGCATGAAGCAAATTTTCCTTCAGAGACTTCAGCAGAAGTATTTGAAACATTTCACTAGCTTGGTTTGGGTGTTTGCTTTGCTTTTTTAAATATCTTCAGCTATAAATTCTGTAGTTTCATTTAGATTAAAAGGGTAAGTAGGAATAGTGAAAACAATATTACAGTGACGCAGTAAGATGGACACTGATGTAACAGGCTACTAGTCCTGCAAAAAAGTTCTGGTCTTATTACTGAATTTCAAGAACTGACATGTTTCCTTTTTTGGGGAAGGGGTATCTTTTGACAGTGAGGGAAAAGGGAAACAGTTAAAAAGGTCCAGACCCTGGTTTCCTACCTTCATTTGGAAATGTGAGAAAAAACAGTCCTTCTGTAAAAAGAGAGAGCTAATTTAGCACTGAAGGGTAAGACAGCTTTCTACAAATCGCTGGAAATTTCACCTTCCAAATCTCTTGATATCAAAACATCCTACTGAATGTGGTCTTGATTTCTCCCTTTGACGTCTCTGAAACATTGAGCATCTTGCTATCAATGCCAGTTTTCCAATTTGAGATGAGAGAGTCATTTAGTGGAAATGACATGAGCAGAACAAACATTCTGGTGAGCTTTCTGGAAAAAATTTCTATTCTGAAAGTTCCTGCAATTGAGGAGGCTAGGGCTTAATGTCCCTAGAAGTCACTTCTGAAGTCACTGTTCCTTATTAACTGCTTATTTCTTATCAGTAGCTTGTATAGAAAGCTGACTTCAGTAGTGTTATGTTGATTCACACCATTTGGCCCAAAATAGGAAAAAGACTTTGTTTGTAATTATGTCTTTTCAGAAGTGTGAATTCCAGGGTTACTGATTCTTCAAGGCTTGAAGGAAAGGAAGAGAAAAGAAAATAAAAAATAAATGGACCTTTACATCCCAACTCTATACTCCAAGAAAACTAATACGTTTGGTACTTAACTGCATAACACATTATTTTATTATAATTTATAATTTATATAAATGTGCTTATGCTCATTATTGAGAAATTCTGAACACAAATTAAAAGAAGCCTGGTTTTCAAAAACATCCATGAATTTTTATTATTATCTGACCACCTCCTCTAGGGTCCACTTCCTAAGATTATTCTCTGTAAACCATCTCATGACCAGGCTGAAAAGCTGGTCCCTTTCAGCTCCTGCTTCTAAAGTAGCATTCTATATCTTTCTAAATCATACATAATCCCTTTGTTTAAAATTTATTTTCTGCTTTTCATGTAATTTTAAATTATTTCCTGTTGTACTGTGAACACTGAAAAGGCAACAGTTTTGCAATATTTTGTGATGCTGAGTCTGAACGCAATGTCTTTCCAAATCTTCTGTCGATGTCACTACATCTATTATCAATAAAATCAGCTCCAGGTGTTTGGCCTTCTGCACTTTTTGTGGAAGACAATACATAAACAAATCACACTGATAACAAGTTTCCCAAGAGTTGCTAGTTACCACATAAACTTTTCCTTGGTAACAGGGATTTTTTTTTGTCTTTCACTTCCTTTAAATCTTGGGTTAACCAGTTGACTATCTTTAAAGCAATCAGTGCTTCCTACTGAGGACTTAGTGTTCAAAACCCACAACTTTTTTCTGTGTAGAGATTATCAATAATTCTGTAAGTAACCGAAATTCAAACTCCTCAAAGATGGTGTGATTTCTGTATGATTTCCCATATGCTCTTTCCAGGCTAGCTTCCGTATTTGCATCCCTGTTGAGCTCTAGTTGTCTTGCAGGTAATGCAGTGCATGGTTACAACAATAGCAAACCAAGCAGTGTCAGAACCCAGTGACTGACTTAGAGGACTAAAAGCCCGGACTGCCAAGGTCAATATTATTAAATCTGTAGTTTCCAAACATATAACAAAATTGAAAGTGCTGAGTGAAAGTTCTATTCTGGAACTGGTCTGACCAGCGGTACTCAGCCAGAGCCAACAGCTGTGAGGGACCATCTGTCAGTTTTACGGGTAAGTCTCATGCCCAGATCTGCACCCTTTCAAATTTATGAGCAGTAATATTGCCAGTAAATCAAAGGAATTTTAGCATGACTAAACAGAGATTTACCATTCATGTTTTAGCTGAACGTAACTGGATTATCTCATTTTAAAGATTCTTAGACCATTAGCTGTCAAAGAATGAGGTTGAAACAAGTAACAGCAGCAGTTTTTAACAGATTAAATAAATATGTATAAGGGAGATTAGAACTAGATGATCTTAAGGTCCTTTCCAACCCTAACTATTCTATGATTCTAAGATGCACTTTCACAAGCTTGGCGATGAACACAGGAGCTAGGTATAAAATTCCTCTAATGATATTCCTTGCTATGGGAATATGTACTTTTTTGTTTCTATTAATTATTTCCCTTGTGAGTTTTTAATCTCTCCTACTGTAATTTAAATAAAAGCTAAATTAAAAAAGGATTTGAAGAAGAGCTGTTAAGAATTGGAATTTTCACTGCCTCAGTATAAGAATTTAGTTGTTTCCTTGGCTCTCTTCTCACTTTTGTTGGCTATAGAAACTAAACTCCCACTCAGCAAGACATGTTCACTGGGTAAAAAAAAAAAAAAAGATTATTGAGTAAGAAACCGGCTGCCTGGCTGAGCCAAAGGGTTGTGGTGAATGGAGGTAAATTCAGTTGGCAGCTGGTCAGAAGTAGGTTTCCCCAGGGCTCAATACTGGTGTCAGTTCTATCTTTATCAATGATCCGGACGCGGAGGTTGAGTAGACACTCTGTACGGACCTGGGAGTCTTGGTCAGCAGCCACCTGAACATGAGCCAGCTTGTGCTCAAGCAGCCAAGGCGGCCAACAACATCCCAGTTTGTATCAGAAATAACGTAGCCAGCAGGATCAGGGCAGTGAACCCTGGTGAGGTGGTACCTTGAATCCTGTGTTCAGTTATGGGCCTCTCACTACAAGAAAGACATTGAGGTGATGAAGTGTGTCCAAAGCAGTGCAACAAAACTTGTTAAGAGTCTGGAGAACAAGACTTATGAGCAACGGCTGAGGGAACTGCAGGGGTTTGTCTCCAGAAGTCTGCAGAAGAGGAGATTTAGGGAGACCTATCACTCTCTATAACTACCTGAAAGGAGGTTGGACGTCCATCTCTTCTCAAGGTAACAAGTGATAGGACAAGAGGAAATGCTATTAAGTTGCACCAGGGGAGGTTTTGACTGGATATTAGGAATAAGTTCTTCACCAAAAAGGGCATTCAGGCATTGGAACAGGCTGCCCAGGGAAGTGGTGGAGTCACCACCTATAGAGGTTTTAAAAAGACGTGTAAATGTGGTGCTTAGGGACATGGCTTAGTGGTGAACTTGGCAGTTCCAGGTTAACAGTTGAACTCAATGATTTTAAAGGTCTTTTCCGTCCTAAATGATTCTATGATTCTATGTTACATTATTAACTGCCTGAGTACGGAAAATGCAGTTTCACTCAAATAATGCATGCCTACCAGCTTTCCAAACCAGCAAAACAGTCACCTCATCAATTACTTACAAAAGCATTAGGAATTTGAAAGCAAGACTACAGTCCAGTGAATAAAGGAGTAAACAAGAAATAAAACTAGACTTTTTTTTCAGTCTGTCTCTGTTTTACTCTGAGATTTTAGACAGGTCTCTTAACTTCTCTACCCTTCAGCTTCTTCATCTATAATGTAGAAATAACATGTCCCTTGCAAAGTGTATACATGCAAACGCATGGGTGAAAAGCTTGCTGGTACAATCCCACAGCAGTTACTAATTGAATACAATGCCTCATGATCCTTACACTACCACAACATTCACATTCTTCCATGAACACTGCAAATAAAACCAAAATTCACAAGCCGGTTTGAACAAAAAACCAGAAACAACCCAGGAATTTGCGTACAGCTGGTTTTCTTCCAACATGTACGATATGCTGATGTAAGATGATAAATTTTCAGATGTAGTCATTAGTTTGTATTACAAAACTTCCTCCTTTCAATGTCTTTCTCACCACATCTTCTTCCAAGTAGAAGTGTAAAGTTGAAAATATTTAGTGTACAGATCCATGTAAATAAACATCCTGTTCTATTAATACCCAACATTCTTAGCATCCTTTGTTTGGATGCTTGCAGGTTTAACACTATGCAACAAGTTGCAAAGAAGCAGCTTTTAGATTAAAATAATCTGCCGTAGAAATAAAGACCTTTCTGAGATTTATTTAAAAATATGTTAGACAACATGACCGCAAGCGCATGCAGACATCTTGGCAGTGAAGATATTTCGGTTTGGGAAAGGAGGTTCCAATTCTACCACTATACCCACCACTAGATCAAACTGCAACCCCCCCCCCCCTTTTTTTTTTTTTAAGTTTGAGAAGGAATTTGTATTTGAACCACACATGTTCCAGATTAGTGCTTGGGCCATGAAGCAGCTGATAATTTGGAGGTTGACTAGTCATTGGTGCAAGTAGATATTCTAAACAGAATATAAAATAGAATATAGTTTGCCGATGACACCAAACTGTGTGGTTCAGTTGATACACTGGGGGGAAGGAATGCCATCCAGAGGGACCTCAACATGCTTGTGAGGTGGGCTGATGCCAACCTCCTGAAGTTTAACCATGCCAAGTGCAAGGTCCTACACCTGGGTCGGAACAATCCCAGGCACAGCTGCAGGTTGGGCAGAGAAGAGATTCAGAGCAGCCCTGCAGAGAAGGACTTGGGGGTGGTGGTCGATGAGAAAATGAACA
>JBCJKH010015013.1:0-11454 GCA_039877255.1 Loriculus beryllinus | reverse complement strand
TAATGATGGGATAATGATGGGAGAATGATGGGGTAATGATGGGGTAATGATGGGATAATGATGGGGTAATGATGGGAGAATGATGGGATAATGATGGGATAATGATGGGGTAATGATGGGATAATGATGGGGTAATGATGGGGTAATGATGGGGTAATGATGGGGTAATGATGGGGTAATGATGGGATAATGATGGGGTAATGATGGGGTAATGATGGGATAATGATGGGATAATGATGGGGTAATGATGGGATAATGATGGGATAATGATGGGATAATGATGGGAGAATGATGGGGTAATGATGGGGTAATGATGGGATAATGATGGGGTAATGATGGGATAACGATGGGATAGTGATGGGATAATGATGGGATAGTGATGGGGTAATGATGGGATAATGATGGGATAATGATGGGATAATGATGGGGTAACGATGGGGTAATGATGGGATAACGATGGGATAGTGATGGGATAATGATGGGGTAATGATGGGATAGTGATGGGATAATGATGGGATAATGATGGGATAATGATGGGGTAATGATGGGATAGTGATGGGATAATGATGGGGTAATGATGGGATAACGATGGGATAATGATGGGATAACGATGGGATAATGATGGGGTAATGATGGGATAATGATGGGGTAATGATGGGATAATGATGGGGTAATGATGGGGTAATGGTGGGATAATGATGGGGTAATGATGGGGTAATGATGGGATAATGATGGGGTAATGATGGGGTAATGATGGGGTAATGGCTTTGAGCTGTAAGAGGGTAGATTTAGATATAAGGAAGAAATTCACCACTATGAGTGTGTGAGGCACAGGTTGCCCAGAGAAGCTATGATTGCCCCATCCCTGGCAGTATTCTAGGCGAGGTCGAATGGAAGCAGAAGCTGTCCCTGCCTGTGGCAGGGTGGCTGGAAATAGATGAACTTTAAGGTCCCTTCCATTTCAAATCATTCTATGATTCTGTAATAGCTGACTTTTTGTCTATTAGTGTAGCTTTTGATTTTATAGCGTAATTAAATTTGAACCCAATGTGCCCAACATGTGCAACAAATGATACATATTTCTCTTTTTTCTCTTTGTGTTGAAAATATATCCTGGCTGACTGGAATCACTGTGGCAAGCTGTAAATGATGTATGAAATGAAAAATCTCTGCTCACTGCAAAGAGAGAATATAGACAGGGCTCAGCAATTGCTGTTGGGCTATGCTATTTGCTGAAATATTCAGCTCAAATGCAGTCACACAAGCTTGCCAGTGCTGACACTGGGCAGCAAGTTGCATATATCATTTTTCAATCTTATGCAGGACCAAATGACTAAGTGATAGCTGGCATGATAAATTCAGAAAAAAACCTGCAAATACCTTAAACCAACTTTAGTTGCTGGGGATTTTTTATTTACCCAAATGACTAATGTTCAACTGCCTCTGTCTCACTAATGCTCTGAACTTTAGAAATTCACAAATTGACACCAACAAGGGCTGCACAGCTGGAAAAACTATTAAACAACAACTGGTTTGACCACACTGGAACTATTTGCAGACACTGTTTAACATATACTGAACTGGTGCCATGTTTATTAGGGTTCACTGCAATGACAAGGGTTCTTTGAACATCTTTGATCCAAGTCAAGAGGCAAAGACTCTCTCCATCGTATGGTATAAAGACATAGAAATACATTCGTGCCTCCACACAAGTGAAAACAACTTTGTATGCCTGCATATAACTGATGGTACATCAGAGATATTTGCGTTAACTGTTGGGACTGAGGCTATGATTTAACAACAGATAGATTTTTGCAGATTACGGAGTTTCTTCTAACCCCAAACCTCCGTTTGTTGTCACCCCACAGCTCACTGTCCTCCATTTTACCAAGGCAACTGAAACATAGCCATGCTGTGAACTGAAACAGGAATCTGACCTGATTTTACAAACTGCATCTGAAGAAAGAAAATAGAGACAATTATTTTTTGGCAATCTAGATATGTTCTCCCTAAACAGAGTGAAGAAGAAGATGAAATGTGAGGCCCTGCAAAATCTCAATTTAGGGGAAGACCTGGGCTCATTCTGTCATTAGAAGCATCAAGGGTGGATACCCAAACACAACAAGCAACTGTTTGGAAGAGCTGTCAATTACAAACCTACGAACTAGAAAGGGGAAGGGAAAGGTGCAACAGCTGAAGAGAGGGGTGACTTTCAGCAGTAAATCTGTGACTTCTGTCTCCTGTGATGATTGTAGCTTCACTGACAAAATGCAGATCATGTAGCACCTATGGGGTTCTCTTTGAAGACTTATTCTTGAAGCCTTTCAAAAATCACACATGTTGAAATTTGAGATTTATTTCTGCCTGTGTTCTTCCTTTCCTCTCTTCCATTGAGCTGGCTGCAAAGGTTAGAAACTTGCCTTACCTCCCCCAAAGACAACCAGCAAAAGAGAACCTCAAAAAAGGCTTTAAAATCCACATACTTTAAAATGCATTAACTTTTAAACTTTGGTTTTGTTCAGACATTTTATACATACACATTTTCATGCATTATGGAAGTTTGGAACTTTAGTTTACATACTTAATATTTAACCTTCCGGGCATATTTTCGACTTCTTAGCCCCTCTAAGTGGGTGTTAATTCAAACTAGTCAAGAGGGCACGAACTTGAACAGAAGATCTCTTTTCCAATGTTATTTTCTCCGGACCTTTCAAGGATAAGGTTAGATATATGTGTCTGATCTAAATGTGGTGCAAGCAGTTAATGGCCCTCAAAGCACTGGTATAGCACCTTGAGGCCAGAGTTGATGAACTGAAGGAGCAAAGAAATATGGATGCTCCTACAAAAACAGCAAAGCATCCTACATCAGAGGTGCCTATTCCTGCCATGCAGCAGGGAACATGGCACATATAGGGGAGTCTGAGGGGACGAACGCCATTTCAAACATAGAATATAATAGAGAGAAAAAGAAGATTACACTGTAAAATCTACTTAAATCAATTACACCCATATGGATATAAGCCCAAATGACAAAAACTAACGATGTTGGAAGCATCATTGTGTTAATCATCTCTTGATCAGGGAAGGAACTCTGACTGCACAAGGTATTTTATCTAAGGCCTTCTTCCTCACATGTTTAAACAGTGACTACTGCAATGACAGCATGGTCTGCAAACAAGACTGCTGTGCATTACTGTAGTCTGAATATTTTCCCTACACATTATTTATTCTGAGCATTGTGCTAACATCTACAATCAGCAGTCATGGGGCAGGACCCCACTGAGAAAACCAAGTCTAATAAAACAGCAGTAACAGACAACTTCAGCCCTTTGTATATAAATTAGATCGCTTAATACTGTTACAGCCTGAAGATGAGCAGAACTCCATCTGTGCACGGCTTTCTGCATTTGTGTGTGACCAGGTGCTTAATGCCTGAGCCATCATTCGCTGACTTCCTGCAGCAGGGAGGGCCAGCTGGGACCTCCCACTGCGACTTCAGTGTAGCTTACCAGGGAGACCTAAACACTGGAACGCAGGCACTGTGGCTAACAAATTTGAACAAATCCAGATGAATGTTCTGAGGGGCTAGGAAAGCTTAAAAGAAGGATTTTTGAACTGACTGCCGTGGGGATATTACTGCCTTTATTCATGGCCAGCAAAAAAAAGTGCAAAAATAGCTGATACAGAAAGATGGACTAAGAGCAAATTTGAATATGGAAAGTAGAAGTTGTAAACCAAAACAAACAAAACTAAAATACTTAGCTCTAAGAATTACAAAACCAAGGAGTCTGATGCTTTTGGAATAATAGAAAAATAGAAAAGGGCACCAGAAAGGGACAGAAGCTAAGTCCAAAACAGCTGAATTACTTTTGGCAGGAGACTGCACTGAGGCATTAAGTGGCCCAGGTGCCTCTCTCTAGAGTAACTGAAGCAGGATGTACCTAACGTGTGAATGTCAAAGAGGTGTATTTGGGGCTGTGAGGTGTCTCTCTCCTTTTCTTCTCCTGCAAGAACAGGTAATTGGCAACATAGACCTTTCTGGTGCTCCTTCACACCTTGACAGGAAAGATACCTCAGTGGTTTCATGAACCATTTTGGATTTCCTCCCTCCCTAGAGATGAGAGCACTCCAAGTCTGAAACTTACACTTTGATTAAACTTATTAAAAAAAAAAAAGAGAGAGAGAATATTTGTTGTAAAATAAAGAAAAAAATTTATTACCTACTCAGAAGATCAGACTGTTAGCTATAGCACTGGATACTAAAGGTCACAAGTAAAACCCAATTTTAGAATAATCTTGCTTCAATTAAAGTTTTCTATTTACCAATGGAATACTTTTCTAATTGCTTACTCTCGTTACATGGGATTTCAAGATGTATTTGACACACTGGAGACAAAGGTTAAGGTTAACAAACATAACCCGTCTCCTGAATGCCACTGCCAGTGATCGGTAATTTTATCTTACCTGACCCAAGAGTATGTTCATTTTGAATTCTAATCTGAGATGCAAATACAAATGTTCTTGCTGGCTCTGCTGACCAGCTGCCTTGGGTATCAACTCCACCCTGTCACACCCATCAGTCAAAAGACATATGGGCTCTCTAAAACCTGTTTGTGGCTTCTCCCTGATAATTCCAGGAAAAATTATTTCCTCCTCAGGTATGACAACTGGCTGTTTACCCTCAGTCTGATCTGTTCAGGTTATTGATTTATTTGTATTGAATATCAAGATACTGGTGATAGCTAAGATACTTTGTTTGGTTATTTATTTCAGTAGCTTCCCATACTGGTGTACATGACATTCATAAGAGCTATTTTTAGAGTGCAGTGCCAATGCATTCTGCAGCAGTCCCACAGTTCTTCCTCATGTTCCTCATAGGTTTCCAGCCTATGAAACTTAGGATGGTGCATGTCTGGTCAAGGTACGTAGCTGGGAGACAGTCAACTAAGGTTCTCCATCTGGGGATAAGGACACTCTCAGAAACAGCCATAGGTACAGACTGGGGTTGCTTACAGGAGGAAATACATATTAAGTGCAATAGCAAGCTAATCTTCATGCAGATATCCTAAGGGAACTTCAGAATAAAACGGCTGAGCTGAATACAAAAAAGTTATCAATCTAAAATTACCTACTGCTGCAGAGGACATGGAGGCATTGTGAATTTGTGTTTATCCCTCAGAAAGCTATTGGGGTGATTCTGGAAGCCAGGCACTAGTAAGGTATCCTAAAAAAAAAAAGTGTTGAAACAACAACAAGAATAAATCACACATGTTAGGGACAAACAAGCACAGCTCCTACAAAGGAAGATGTGTCATTGTCATCTATTTAGCACTTTGGGGGTTGTAGACAAAACTGAATGGGGAAGAAACACCAAATATTTATATAGGCTTCAAAATCTTTTGACAAAAGAAACCAGAAGTTCAAGTCAAATAACGTCATATATCAGCTATTGTCTTGAAGATGAGAAAGTATAAATAAAGGAATTTTTCAATCTGATAACTAGATGGGATTGAAATTCACTGGTCATTCTTTTTGTGGCTTTCCTTAATTTAGTTTTTAATAAATCTGGAATATCCATATGCTTTCAGTGAGTGAAATTTAGATAACTAACTTTAAATCTAAGATTTTATAGTTACTGAATTTTTGTGCTGGCAAGGAGAAATCTTTTCTACCTATGAAAGTCACCTTCCCCTTTTTTGGAAATACAGTGATGATACCTCCTAAAAGTAAGGTGCAAGGATGAGCAGATGGAAAAATAAGAGGTACAGCCAGCCATGAACCAAATGAGTATTAGAAAAGGAGTTTATAGGTTGATTTAAGTCCTGAACATTACAGGAAAGACAAATGCCTAGGTAAAAGCAAGACTAGAGACAATAGTTTGTCGATTTTTTTTCTAGACTATTTTACTAATCTGATGATTTTTAGTTTTTCAGATTGCCCTAGGTATCTGCTTACACACATATTGGCCAAAGGACTTTGTAAAACAAGAGATTCATAGATACAGTCTAAGGAAGGAGCAGAAACAGAAACTCCTTCTCCTTGCCATTGAAAGCATACCTATTTTTAAATATGAATCATGAGAATGAAGTGCCAAAAAGCCATGCATCTATACTATGGTGTCTGGAAATATATTAAGCCATTTACGATAATCGATCACTCTGGTCCCTTCAACTTTACCATCTATTTGTATAAACAATAAAAAACTTAAACTTCCTAGAAAAAAAAGACCAAGACACTTGTGCTGAAACATAAGAATTCATCCTAACTGTAGTCTTCTGTGTCTCAAGCAGTGCGAAGATACTCGCTGCACAGAAAGAGCAGGACCAGACAAGTGCTGCACAGCAACTGCAAAGGCAAATGAAAAGTAAACCAGAGCAAGCAGCAGTGACTGTGAACTGAATAAAGGAGATAAACGATAGGGGTGCCTCCAGTACTGTTATGATTAACACAGCAAAGAGGAGATGATGTATCTGGGAACTGTGACTACACGAAACTATTCGATCAGCAGGCTGAAACATTCCCACCAGCCATATGACTGTGTTGCACTTATCAGCAATACTCACTGCTGTACAAGAAAAGTTTAAAACAGTCAGGAGCATATTTTTCTTCTCTGCGTATGCAACATCAAAACACATCTTTACAGCACTGTCTCTCACTCAGTAAGCCAAACCTTGAGACAGACTGGGACCATATTCCCAAGATATGCAAAATATGGACAAACTGGTTAGTTTTTTCTGTGTTAGGATTTTGGCTTTTCACTTCCCTCAGCAATTGATAGTAATTTTTAAAAATAAGCTAACTGTTCTTTACACTTGTGGGTAACAAAGATCACATATCAGAGCTTCATGACCAACTTAATTTGAGGTCTATCCCCTTCCCTGAGGCCCCTTCCCCAGCATTATTATTGCTGCTAATATTGTCAGTGTAGTGTGAAATGGCCAATTTACACATGTGCCATGTTTCGCACATTGCCTGAACCTGCTGGAACATGATTTTCGTAAGAATGATGAGACTAATAAGCATCTTCTGGCAGAGGCTTGCAAAATCTGCACACATTTTACTCACGCAGTTATGGGCCATAAAACTCTGAGAGATCTGCAGGAGAAAAGCAATGCACACACACATGCATAAATTAAAAGAAGAAATGTGAACTCAGTGGAACGCTGCTCTCTTAGACATTTATAAAAGGCCTGTACAGCAGGAGAAAGCTGCATATGTACTCAGCAGCATTTATAACAGAAGTTAGTTAGAGGTTAGTCAGAGAGAATAGCCAGAGTGTATTAGTTTTTAAAACCAGATTTTATGGGAGAGCGTTCAGGGATCTAATCTCAGCAGTTACCTCAGCTGGATCCTAGGCTGCAGCAATGTAGCAACAGCAACTATGCAGGCAGAAAAAAGTCTTAAAATGCACTCTTTCACTTAGGCTACATGGATTGCTTGTGCTTCCACTGGACGACCAGTAGGGAGGATCCTTAGCATTCACTCTGCTTCATTAACCAAGTCTAAACCTTAGAGAAATGTAGAAATCATCTGCCTTTTTTTTTTTTTTTTTTTTTGAAAAACAGTCTGATGTCAGTTAAAGCAGTGGTCTTCTCACTAGCACTGAAAACCATCAGAGATGTTAGAGACCACTTAGACTACTTCTTTGCTGCATACTGCTGAATGTTTGATGTACCAGGTGTGATGACAGCATGGAAGTCCAATGCCATAATGTGGAGTCTTGTTCCTCCAAGATTTCCTCCAAACCAGTGTCCAATCAGAGGGATAATAAAATTTATGTGGATTTTCTAAAGCTGAGAGATGAAATTCAACTTTTATGCTAGAAGAATTCCACTAGCAGATCAGGAACATCGTGGTAACCTGTGTGTAAGACAGGGAAAGAGGGAAGAGACTTTTTAAAGTCTTGTGTGGGGAAGAGACTTTTTAAAATGAAAGCTCCAATCACCACCCTCAGTTATTCAGATTACTTACTTATACTGTCAGTGAAGCAGGGCAAGTTTTTGCTTACCAAGGAACCAATTTGAAGCCTGAAATTGTAAAGTAATTGACATTCTGCATGCTGCTGGTGCTTCAAAGAGACTGGGGGCCTGCAGCTCCTGGTGTTGCCAGCAGCATGTAGCAAGTATTTGCTGCATTTGCTGAGAAGCTCTGAACATGCAGAGAAACACCGACTGGCAGAAAACTAAGGTATCTGGGGCAAAAAGCACAGTTTTGCCATGAAATTAACGGAAGCACAGTCTTAAGCGCACAGGATCCTGGAAGTAACAGTGACACTTAAACAGGATGAGCTCTGAATCAAAACCAGTAAATGCATGGCAGAAAAAAAATGGAGAAAACCAAATTTTTTTGCAGCTTGAAATGAGGGCAATAAACAGGGCGCTCCCCATTCTCTTTTTCTGTGTTAAGAGATGAGGTGTTCAGCCACGGCTTTCCTCCAGTGCTCCTGAGCAGCTTCTAGTCCTTGCTATCTCTGACAGGATTTTACTTTGAGAGTTTTTAACTACTAGTGACTAGTAAAAATTCAGGTAAGTAACTAATTCCTGGTGTAGAAACAAACTAGATGTGCGTGTCTTCTTCAATAAAAAGTTGGACAGGACACAAGAGCACTTTGTCCTGTTTGTTATCTCATTCCTCCTTGAATGGCAACTACATTAAAGTCCTGTACCAAGTTTCACGCCAATCTCTGCTAGATGGAGGAACTCCTCCACACGTTTTCAGAAGTTCCTCTAGCTGCCCGGTGGCATGTGTGCCTTAGTGTCACATGAACTGTCAGCTAGCAACAAAATACAGATCTTTCATTGTACTTTTGCTGAGACGTGCTGCTTCTGGTTTTAATTTATTCATTTGTTCTTTCTCTTGTAATAAAATTGAGGGCCATGACATGCAGTAGAGGTGACAGAACACATTCCTGTTTGACACTACCATGACACTGAAACATGGGCTCTTTCATGCTCATATGAACTCCTGATCATGTCTTTCGTTTCTCTTTAACATAACACAGTATTTTAAGAAGTTCAGTTATGACAACTGTGAATTTTTTTCTTTAGATCCATAAAATGTACAGGTAGATTTTGTCTTTCAGGGCTCTTTTTAATATTATTTTTACAGTGAAATCAGATTAACATGTTTTTCTGAAGTCAAACAACTTCCCTTAAGGCCTACGGAAGGGTTTGTTTAAGTTCATAATGGTATTACAAAGAAGTAGTTATAATTGAAAGAGCTGCAACACTTTCCAACACTGCAATCTTTCCAACAACTTGAATCAACTTTTATTTAGCACTTTGACTACAAAGACAGTATTTCATTATTCTAGTAGCTTTTTGCAGTCCTCTTCTTTACTGAGATGTTCTGGGAACTTAGCAATGATGAAATTATCTCAGACAGTCAACATTTTCCCAGTGACAAGGCTTCACCTGCACTTTTCCAAAGTTTCATCTTTTTATTGCATCTTAAAAATAAGACAACCACAAACCAAAAAACCCACAAAAACTATTAGAAACCAATATCAGCTGAAAAGTAGAAATGTCGGCAACAGTCCTCCAGAGAACTTAGTTTATCTTCTATGGGGCAGAAGAGCTCTGTATTTTATGAGTTTTGCAGGTTCAGAAATAATTTCCTCAAAAGCTTCGGTATCCTACCCTACAAGAGCAGAATTCTTTTGGGGGTACTGTGATAGGTAGGGCCATACACAGGAGTTCCCCAAGAATATATATGTATGTTCAAAAGTTATTGAATGGTAAAAAAACCAAACCAAAACAGCAGCAACAACAAAAAGTTTTCCAGATTTAGAAGAGAGAAATAGTTGGGTATGACTAAAGATCTACCTGATCTACCTGATATTATAGATTGCTAATTGTTATATCAGCATGAGGAAGTCACAGACTGACAATAAAAAGAAGGAAAAAAAACCCATATTTTTCAGCATTTTTTTTACTTTTTCTTTTGCTACTCTATTAATATTTAATAATAACAATCACCATATTAATCATATACAGAGACTGCTCTGAACTTTCGCAAAGTGGGTTTTTGGTTCTTATGTTCTGAGCTTCTCAGTTTCCTTGTATTTCCACTCTAAAGTTTCCTGTCTCCAACTCTCACGCTCCATTTTGTAACACAAGAAAGTTCTGCCTCATGGAATTTCCAAAAGAAAGACATATATTGTTTACATCTGTAGCTACCATAAGAAAATGATCCCCCACCCTCCCATTTTTCCCCCCCAGTACCTTTTCCTTCATTATTTTCAGTGCAAAGTTTCATGAATAAGCACACTATGAAAAAGACCCCTACCAGGAAATACCACAAGAAAGCAGGAAGGTCTTTTCATGTTAACTAACTGTTAAGTATGTTTAGTCAGAAACAGAAAAAGCCCACAGGAATGCTTTTTGTTGTGGCATTCATTAAGAACAAAGGCATAAGCCAGTCTCTCAGAAAGCCTGGTTTGACAGATTTGAAGCCCATGCAGTTTCATTAACCCTGGCTCCTGCGAATTTACCCATTGCAGTAATATATAGTGTGGTTAAAGACTATCCATCAAAATGATGATATGTTTAAAACTGGATCACAATTCCTTTACATTAAGAGGTTCCTTTATACTGCAAAGTGTTCCAAAGTCCAAAATGAGAAGTACCACTGCAAGTGGATTTGTTCTAAAGTGCTTTTAAACATACACTTTAATTGCTATTCCTACTTTATCTAATCATCACTGGAATTACTGAATCTCAACACATTTGATAACGTTAAGAAGCCTTATGGTAATGAACCCAGGTAATGTTTAATCTAAGACAGAAAGCTTGTCAAAAGGCAGTATATTTGACCATTAATTTAACTACAGGGCAGTTAATATATTTCATCTTTCTGAATTTCCATGCCTAAAATAAACACAATGAAAGAATACTCAGTTATGCAGGGGTGAACTGCCTAGGAAAAGTGTCTGTTGTTAATTTCTACAGAGGTATTGAAACAGTGATACTTTGAATCCCTACTCATAAATGTTGAAATAAAATTGTCTAGCTACTGATTGAACACCAAAATCAAGTAGGCTGCAAATTACATGCACAAGTGTCAAAAGTACAAGAAGTGGAATTGAATAACCCTACATATTATTCTTTGTTCAACAACAGCCAGGCTGAACTGAAAACCTTTGGCTGCCCTAAATGATGTGACATCAGTGAAGTTATGCCAGTGGCTATGTCGGATCAAGCCCTTAATGCTGTAAAATGGTAATTCCATCTCTCAAAACAAGAAATACTGCCTCCTCAGAATTGCAGGGAAGGAGAATACTGGGTCTCCAGTATGTACATAATATAGATAGGCCTATACTCACACTGCCTGAAGTCCTTTTAAGTCATTGTGTCTACAATTTCCCATGGGCTCAGCACCTTTTAAGGTGTAGATAAGTGCCAATAGGTAATGTAAGGCACAGGGACAAAGTGAAATTTAAACTGTGTGAATGCA
>JBCJKH010015011.1:18396-34913 GCA_039877255.1 Loriculus beryllinus | reverse complement strand
TTAACCTGCAGCAGAAAGCATCTCTGTGGCCAGGTATGGTTTTCAGCTGCACACAAACCTTGCTATTGGAAGGGCTCTTCCCTAACCACTCAAAATCTGTAGCTTTCTCCTGCAGTCTCTTCTTCTCAAAGTTACAGCAGTCAGTTACAGATAGGTAGAGATATACCAGTTCCAAGCTTTCTATCATCTAAGTTTTTATTTCTCCTTTAACTTTTTCTTTTTAATCCTGACCTATGGATTGCTGTTGAAGAAGAGACAGTTGAAAAAAAAAAAAAAAAAAAAAAAAAGGAGGGAAAAAAGGGAAAAAAATAAAAAAAAGCCACATTTAAACTGGGAAGATAAAACAATAAATTGAGGCCCTACCTAAAGAGAAAGATGAATATATAGATGATTATATGTCACAAAGAGAAAATACCAGTATAGCATCTACAGTGTAAAAGAGCACAAACAGAAACTTGGCAGAAGAGTACAGTTAAGTGTACAGTTTCAGTAATACCTATAAATATTTATCAAATAAAAATAATAAGCTACATTTATGCAACAAATAAAACTGCTAAAGGGGCAGAGTTATAAATGATAGCTACTTAAGTGAGACATGAAAGTTGATGGAGGATTAAAATGCAACAGACCTAAACTGGGGTGGCAGGGGAGGGAGGGGAGGGAAAATAACAAAACAAAACTGACTACAGATACATTGTCCTAATCTATGTCAATGTCCATCAGCCACAGTCACATATTCTGAATAGTCTTTAAAACTGAGATATAAACACTTCTCAAGTGTTTTCCCCACAAGTTGGGAACTACTGCATTAATCTCTTATCAAGCTGTAAAAATAATGTTTATTTAGTGTCATAACCTCTGCTCATTTCTCCTTGATTGATAACGAATGCTTAAGATACTTTTTGCACCAACAAGTCACTGATTAAATTGAGGCAAATCTAGTTAAATGAGCTAGCTAATTTTACACATGTATATGTAGATCATCAGTGGCTATAGCAGTTACTTTCACATCCAAGACTGCAGTTTAAATGTGATGATTGCATTTAATTACTAGCAATATCAGCCTTAATAGTACTCTTGGCATCGCAGCTGAAAGTCTTCTTTGTGGCAGAAAAACATCCACAGTCCTTGGCTTGCCATCTCACATACACACAAACACATCTACAACACTGGCAAAAGCCTCATTGCCACTCAGCTATTCCTGTACATTTAGTACTGGTTTACTGTAACATAGAGAGTACTATGTTCTACTGAATAATGAATATCACAAAATAAAGCAGAGAAAGAAAAGGCCACCTGGGTAGCATAGCCAACCACGTCTATTAGCTTTAGAATAGATTTTACAACACAAACTTTTTTATTGGTACTTGAGCTTTGGAGTCCTGCAAGAATCTTAGCATTCAACTAAGATAAACAGACAAACCCAAAATAAAAACCAGGTTGCCATGGTTTGGAGCAGTTCTAATTTTGAACTTTTTGCAAGCAATAAGGATTATGCATTTACATAATGCAAATAATAACATTTGTTTCATGTTAAAAAACAAAGAATCATAATTAAGTGAATTCAAAGCCTTTTCAGGAACCTCAAAAAGTGATGTTAAAGGTTCCTAAGCATACTCTTGATTCATTACTGTTGCTGTTTTAAAGATTACTGCCAAAAACATGGCTGGGAATGATTAAAGGGAGACATAAATTTCTAGAAAGACAAACTTTACATGAAAGCAGCACTAAGATCAAAAAGCTTTTTTACACAAATAGCAGCCTTTACTATATTTTCTTGTGTATATATGCATAGTGTGTATACACACACATACTGCATACATATTTTTACATATACAAGTCACTATCAACATTAAAATGTACAAACTATAAACCTCAGTTGTATGTCAGAATAATCCAATATTCATTTTTTATTATTTTTCTTGATGATTGAAACAAAAATTTACTTTTTTGTTTTTCAGATCATTGTAATCATCCCTTAAAAAAATAGCTTTACCTATTTGATGACAAATATTACATATATCGCATTCTTGGTTCTAATTTTAAAACTTGCAAAGTTTTGAGTCTGCTGACAGCTCTAGAAATCCCAGTCAAATAAATTAAATCTTCTTTTGACACTTTTTAACTCTCAGGAGTAGAGATCACATGAGGATATGTACTTACTTGAAATGATGGTATTTACCTTGTAAGTACAACAGAAATACAAGTATTTTCCTGACATTAAATAGCTATATGATATACAGTATAATTATGAAAACCATCCCACAGAAGTACTTGTGCTCTTTTTAATCTGGCTACTGTGCCCATATTGTGCTAGAGGACTTTGCAATCCTCTGACTTCTCTTAGCTGCTAGCTGGGAGTCAATAAGGAGTCGGTGGGGTTGTCTTGCTTTGAAATTACACAAATGTAAACCAGACTAACCTAGGAGCTGCTTCTGCACAAGTCCTAGGCCACCAGGGGATTTCTCAGGTGTTGGCTGACTCCCCATACAGCTACATACCAGAGCTTTGGCTATGATGCAGGTAAGTATCCGTAACTCATTTTGGATATTCCATTCCAACCTAATCCCCTTAAATAAATATTTGAGCACATCTCTTTACCTTTTGCACTTCTTGTTCCTTGTCGTTATACTTTTCTTAACTGTATGTGTAATAATAATAATAATAGTGAATGATATCAGTACTGGCTTGACAGAAGAGTTGCCTATCACAGTAAATACACACTGACTTAACAAAAGACAAGACTTAGAGTATCTCATAGCACTTGAACTTGGTATAATTTCCTTTGTCACTAGTGGATTTTAGCTTTTTGTTTTGTTTTGGGATTTTTTCTGTCTCTTTTATGGGTTTTTTTGTTTGAGTTTTTTTTTTGTTTTGTTCAGTTTGGGTTGTTTTATTTTTCTAAACAAGTGATATTTTATATTTTCCCATGCTCAGCACAATCAATGCCTTTGACCTTAGTCTTGGTTCTATTAAAAGTACCCAGCATTTTTCCCTTGACTTGAACATTTGACTAACCAATGTTTACATAATGATATACAAACCAACTGAGGGTTAAGTCTATTTTTTCTATTGGCAACTAAAGAGAAACACAAACCAATATTTATGTATGTTTTTCTTATTTGTAAGGAAAAGCCAAGTTTTTTGGCTCAGCACTGTTCCTCACTTATATACTGCTATCCTTTCAGCATATGGGTGAAAGAGTCAGAGCCATTAAGCACAAAGAGGAAGCAGATGAGGGAAATAGAAACTAGAAGAGGTGCTAGTGCTCCTGTTTCACAGCAGCTCCCTTATGCCTTGGTTGTCCAATATTTGCTTTTGTGATAGAATGTTTTTGTGCTTGCTTTCATACTCTCAATCTAACAAACCAGTTTCTTCAAGGAGAAGCCTACCACAATTGATAAGCAAGTTTATTAAAGCCAATGATTACTTAGATTCCTATCATCCAACAGATCAAACACTAAGTGTGGAGAAAATCTCCCCTTTTCATGTGACAAGCCAAGATAGCTCTCCAGTTTCATCTCAACGTCCTCTCCCCTTTTAACAGCTTCCCATACTCACAGCATCCTATGCCCTAGGAATATATTATTAAAAAGTGGAACAACCAAAACTAAACCCACACTCAGTGAGGGGGCTGAAGACATTTAGAAATAACTAGAAAACCTCTGTTACATGACAAACCATAAAAAACCAAGAGTGTCATGAGTCAATACTGCAGTGGTCTCTTCAACTATAGTCCTTCACTTGACTTTAGCTGAAGAAGTTTCCACTTTCACCTGAATCATTACAACAAAAGGAAGCTGATCCTTATGAACTTAAAGTACAACTTCACCTTATGAGAAATAGAAGCAATTCTGCCATAGGCTTAGATATATAGAAAGAGCATAATGGGAAGTGCATCCTTTGCTATATAGATGCCTTCACCTGCACTATGTACTTCTGTACCCAGAAGTAGGTACCCAGATTTGTATGTATATATATATATATATGTATATACACATTTATTCTACTCCACATTAAATGTATGTTTATTCTGCACTCTATGTATGGTTATCCACTGCAAAGATGTGTGCCATAACATTTTAGTTGAAATATTTCATGGTATGTCTTTCATAAAGAAATAATTTCAAGAAAAAGACAGAAAACTACCTCAGAAAAATAATCAATGACAATTATTCATAGGAAAACCATTTTTTAAAAATAGACTTCATAGTAGACTGGTATAGGAAACATAATTTGAATTATGTTATTGGTCTTTAATATTACCTCAGAGGCATTTCTATTGCAAGGTAATTTATTTCAAAATAAATTGTACTAATTTTCACTTGGTAACTCTGTTATTCTTTAGCTCACTGCCTGCTTATTTGTGCACACACTTGATGGTTTCTAATCAGATATAGCAAACTGCATCAATTTTGTTTTGCTTTCAAAAGTGATGGATGACTTAGCTCTGTTCATAGAATGGGGAGATCTACAATTTTTCCTTGAAAGAAACTTAGATGCAAGGCCATGTTGCTTTTATTTTTCATTTAACTCTTAGTCAGTGATAAATTCAGCCTCACACCAATTTGATTGCTCAGCAAGTTATGCATAATTTCTTAAAGTGCTCAGTTTCCAAGTTCAGATCTTGTAAGTTTCCTTTATTGTCACTTGAAAATTCAACAGATATCCTATAGTTTTTTTACTACAGACGAGACTCATATTTTACATAAAATTATAATTAGTATAAGGAAGACATTAACAAAGCCAGACTGTGAAGCACAGAACTGGAAATAAAATACAATTAAAAATATAATCACCAACAAAGGAAATATTTGTTGTTTAAGAGAAAAATAGCTGTACAAAATACCAACAGTTTCATGTTCCTTTCAATTGATCAAATTCATACTTGCAAAATATTTTCAAGTATCATATTTGTCTAACCAATCAAGCTATACCATTTTTTTCCTTCCAAGGAAAATGAATTTTACAGTATTAATATTTGAGCCAATTGAAACTGCAAAGTTTCTTGAGGTAACATATCTAATGCATTCTTAAATAAAATCTCAGTGTGTCACACCCATTTTTCACTATTCATCTGTTTGTATCCGTACAACCAAAACCAAATCCCAAACACTGTCTTCCACAACTAGATATGTAAAAATAGACTTGCCTATAATTTAAGACTCTACTTAAATCAGAGATATTCTTTGATTAGAGTTAAATGGAATTTCCATACATTGCAAATAATTCTTAGAATTTGCCTTTATCTTTTTCTTGGCAGTCAAAGCTGAGTTATGTGAATATCTGTTTTAGCAAAATCTTAAGCACTCTGAATGGAAATGACCCTACAGTCACCAAGTTTATTTGATATGCACTTAGACCCATCACTGTTCTACTACTGTCATACCATGTTGAAATTAGCTTTTTTTTTTTTCTTAAGTGTTTTAAAGTCCAGTTTTCATGCCTGTTTTATGTTTCTTCCCACTTCTGTTAGGTTGAAAGCCTTTGTTTGGGAAACACTGAATTTTCCAATGGGAATCTCTAGGGAGACTACTTTTCCCATGCTAAGTCCAAAGTAGGATCAGAAGAGACAGCAGCAACGACCTAGGAGTCGAAGCTTAAGCAAAGTCCAAGAAATAGTTTAGGACTGGACTGATAGAGACCCTTCCTCCAGGACATAAACAGCGTGATTCTACAGACCAAACTGTGCAGACAGGACTGGAAGTCAGAAAGCCACAGAGCTGACTGAAACCAAGCCTGGAAGTGAGGAGCTGTTCATTAGGAAAGGCTCTACAACACTTTTTTAGTCATAGTCTTCTCTTACCAAATCATGCTGATATTAATGTGGCAAAATTGTACTTGTCTGTTTTAAAAATAAAGCCACTCGAGTTTAGCCTCTGCTTTGAAAGTCAGGAAGAAGGACTGCAGAGCTTTGCTTTAAAGTTCCTGATGTCTCAAGACTAACCTAAAGAGCAATACTAGTAGAAGATTAAAATCAAGTAGAAAAATTGATGTTTTGGTGTCATATGAAAAATTGCAGACAAGTTTTGTAGGGCACTTAGTAGTAATGGGTGAGAAGAATTTGGGTAGTTATGTATATAGAAAGTAAATGTAACTATAAGAAAGAGAGAAAGGCGTGAAGACAGTACTAGCACATGATGTTCTTGTATCATAAGCTTTAAGAAGAAAGAGGAAAACTACAGCTCCTGTGTAGAATTAGGTTCAGTTCTACACACAAACCCCCAGGCAGTAGCACAGAGACTCACATGAAGACTGAACAATCATTTGTTTCCAAGGAAGATGAATTCAGAATACAGCTGAAACAAATAAATGAATCCTAAACTGAGGAATAGACAGGCTACAGGGTTAAAGGAGAGGACATTGGTTTGTTTACCTTAGCCAAAAAAACGGACCAACAGGGAAAATAACTCATGTTTAAAAAAAACAT
This sequence comes from Loriculus beryllinus, assembly GCA_039877255.1. Lineage (NCBI taxonomy): Eukaryota > Metazoa > Chordata > Aves > Psittaciformes > Psittacidae > Loriculus > Loriculus beryllinus. The sequence goes on along the minus strand of JBCJKH010015011.1, from coordinate 28,483 downwards.
TATGTGAAAAAAAGCAAAGCAAATAAAAATCTCTTTCCATGTAGAAGTAAAGATAATACTGGCATAAGGAAACAAACTAAAAAAGATACACACCTGTTTATAAATTCAGGCTAAAGAAAACAGCAACCAATTCCAGGAATAACACTTCAGATACAGGTACATTTAGGCTGAGAAAGCCTCCCAACCACACACAGCTTTAAAATGTTATTTGGTCACCATATGAAAGGAATAATTAAATGTCTTTCACTAGTTTGAAAACAACTGCCTTCTTTTATACCCATGTTCATATTTCCTGTTGTTCTGTGCCAGTTTTTAGATCAACTCAATAAAACCAAAATAAGATTCATTTTTAAAAGCCTTGTACATTCCTTCGAAAATAATGAAATACGTTTAATACCATTTTTGTTTCACGTGATGAAAACCTGAATTTAATAAACATTTCAGATATGTGCTGAAAAACACTGATGTAAAAAGCATCATACCTTATACGATGAAGAAAATCCATATTTTAAGCCACATGAGAAAGAGAAGAGAAATTCTGCAGTGCTGAAGTGCATCCTGTAACTAAGCAGGCTATTGTTTTCCTTTTGTTTGTTTTTACTTCATAAAATCATGGAACAGTTTGTGTTGAAAGGGACCTGAAAGAGCATCTTGATACAACCCCCCTGCCATGGGCAGGGATGCCTTCCTATAGACCAGGTTGCTCAAAGCCCCATCCAGTCTGGCCTTGAACACTTCTAGGGATGGAGCAGCCACAGCTTCTCTGGGCAACCTATGCCAGTGCCTTGCCACCCTCACAGTCGAGAACTTATTTTCAATATCTAATCTAAATTTACCCTTTTTCAGTGTAAACCATTCCCCCTTGTCCTGTCACTACCTACCCTTGTAAAAATTCCCTCTCCACATTCGTAGGTCTCCTTTAAGCACTGGAAGCTGCTCTAAGGTTTTCTCAGTGCCCTCTCTTCTCCAGGCTGAACAAGCCCAATTCTTTCAGCCTGTTTTCATAGGAGCTTTTGAGAGAGCTGGGTCTTATTTAAAAAGTTCAGGGACATCTGTTTGCAGCCTATACCTGCTTAAGAGGGATCCAGAGAGAAGATAGACATGGTCTCTTGCAGGTGTGCTCAGTAAAAGGAGAAGCAACAAGCAAAAATTGCAGCAGGGGAACTCCAACTACTTGTAAAAAAACGCTCCATATAGAGAGAGCTGTCGAACAAAACTTGGCTGGACAATCTGCTTGGCCTCATCAATCTGCTCTTACTTTGAGAAGGAGGTTGGACAAGGCAACTTTTATAATTCTAAAAATAATACATATTTCTACAGCTTTTGCTTGATCTGGAAAAAATAGCTTCGTGTCTTTATGGAAATCATACACATTTTAAGTTTATACCCTTCTGATTATATTTAAAGATCATATCATAAAGGTATTAGCAATTTATAACTTCTTAAGAGTATTCCTGAAAAAGAGTAAGAGCCTTATTCATAAACCCCAAATAAGTGGATAAACAAAAATGGGTTTATGAGGCTAATTTTACAAAGCTTAGAAGTCCAAATGTGTTACAGGCATAAAAACAATACACTAAATCCTCAGTGCAATGTTGGCTCTTTATACTAGACATATTGAACAGCTACAGGTTTTGAACTGAAATGCTGTCATTCAATTGTATATTTGTGTTCATTAGAAAAAAGAACAAGAAATCAAATGTTGAAAATTCATAAACTATGCTGTAAATATTGAAATATAGGTGAAGACTATTCCCTCCAAACATTAGTTATGGCTGCTATGTATGCCAACATCACATGCCAAAGATGTGATTTATTTATTTATTTATTTATTTACAATAAGCTGGACCTTCTTGACATAACTGTCTGGAAGCCTAGTAATTTCTTCTGATAAGAAATGTGTGTGTTTCAGTTGAGGTCAATATTTGCACTGACTATGAATAATGCTTTGTTCCTTCATGCAATTAAAACAAGGTGTAAATACCTAATCAAAACACACATTTTCATAGTAGCAGAATTGTTCGGATTTGTCCCTTCAGAAGCAAAGAAACAACAAACTATATGTGTCACCTCATGGTCCTATAAATATGGTATTCCTATCACTAGTAGTAGGTCTCAAGCTTCTGATTGAGTTTGCAAGGCCTCAGGACTAAGACTTCTCAGGTTGGTTTGCTTTGAACTTGTCTTGACCTGCCTCAAGCTTTCTTTTCACTTGATTTAGCTAAAACAGGAATTCGTTAGCAAACAGATGGGTATGCTTAACTTGGTTTACATGTACTTATCTTTGTATGGTGTACACATAGTTTTTATATATGCATTGTAGCAGAAAGTAATTGTTTTGTGCAGAGTGGAGTATTTATGGCTTCAGTAGAATAACATAGCATAAGAGGAACACAGACCTGTCACGATAGCAGAGGCCTCTAGAAACAGCAATATCAGATGCAGCACAGGGGAGTACCTGAAATGTCAAGAGATGGGCACAGGCTTGCAGTGGATACCCCTGGGTTTGAAACTACTAATTAACAGTCAGCTGAAAAATCAACAACATAGCTCTGGACAAAAATGATTTTGCAGGTAACAGAACAAAGAAGCGAAAAACTAGCACATCACAGAGCACATTTTCAGAATAGTGAAGAAAGAACAAGGTGCAAAGGTGTCCTAGCAGACATAATAGTTCAAGTTTATATGTTCTAGGGCAAAGAGGAAGAAAACATCATAATCAGACTTCTTCTGGGAAAGGAATGCTGACAACTTGCCATATTTTCCTCTGTTCTTCCACCTCACTATCTCTCACAGCAATGAAAGATTAAGAGCTACTAGAAGGTGTGCATTTAACTGAATTGTTATTTACTATAGTACCTGCAGTATTAACTCTATTGTGAGGGGTATTTGTACTAGTTTTCTATTTATTACTGTTTATATTTCTGTAATAATTAAATCTGAACTTCTAAACTAATTCTTAGATTAGTCCGTTAGATTTCAATTAAGAGTGTAAGTTGTTCACTTTCCTTAAAAGGTGTGTTTGTTTTGCCTGTAACAAAGTATTTAGCATGATATTTGCGTTAGTTTTGACAAGTGTCATGGCAGTAACAAGATCATGGAGAACAGCTGAATTATTCCTAGAATACTTTTTAATCATGATTTAATCTAGACATTAATAAAAAGAATAAAGTCAGTAAGCAGTCATTACATTCTGCCTTAAAAAAAACCCTTCAAAACAACTCTGTATATTTTGATGCACATATTTTAGCACTTCAGTTCTAGGTGGACATTATCACCTCTTACCGAGTTTCGACTGTTGTTTTCTTTTGTTTCATCATACTCTAGCAGAAAAATTTATTACAAGAAAATTAGTCTTTCTTTTTTCTTTTCCTTTCTTGTAAACTTATTAAGCCCCCAAGAATATTACTTGCTCTAGAAATCAGGATTTTAAATTTGCAGCCAGTTATACCAATAAAAATTGTCTGAAAACAGAAATATACTCCACATGTAAGCTGACTTTTTAATCAAAACTACCAAATACTTTCCCCACACATACCCTTCTGACAATATTTGATGAGTACCTCATGGGATTGTTCCCTAAGTCTAAACAAAGAAAACAAACAGAACTAGAAAAATGTTCCCTTCATATAATATACACACACAAAAAAGAGCAACTTTTTTCTGATTGCTTTTGATTGTTATAGTCAATGACTGCATGTTTCAGTGATTCAACACAAGGCATTTTCATAATCTGCACTATACAAAATAAGAGTCACGGTCAATTGCCCATCTCAAGTACCTCAGCTCAACACCTCTCACTTGAGTTCATTCCTTCCTAACTGAGTTTGGCTTTGCACTTATTAGCATAGAATAAGATACATATGCATCCAACAGGGACAACTACAAATTTTGTCTGTGAAATTTAACAGCACAATTTAAATATACCCAGAGCTTTGGAAGATTTAATTTCAGCTTCAGTATGCAGAAACTTATGCTTTTAATCAAAAATATTGCAAAGAGCTATCATGTTATACATTTCTGGGAGACTTTCACAGCATCTCCTCCAGAGAGCATTTGATACAGAGTATTGGATAAAGAGTATTTTAGTGTGCATGGAGCTCATTAAAATATTTCTTCCCTGGAGTTTTCAGAACAGATGAGTGTGGATGGAGGGAAGACTTTTGAACCTGTACAAAACTTTTGGAAGCGTCAGAAGGCTGAAATTTATTCTTGAATGCTAATTTTGTAATAGTGTGCTTGTGTGATCAGGAAGGAGACAGAGGGATTTGAGGAGATTCTGATCAGAGCAGGTAGAGTGTACCATTGCATCTCAGAGATTCTGAGATTCGAAAACTTGTGTTATCTTGATGAGGTTTTTTTTCTAAGTTGTAACTTAACATCTTGCAAATCCTTACTCTAAAAATACCATTTTTTTTGTTTCTGTATCAAACATATGAAGGTACCAAGAAACTAATACAGAAAGATGGATGCTTCTTATAATGCAAAATCAAGATGGCAAGTGACTTTCCTGATCTTATTTACAGACTTCTGAAGTTCAGTGACTTCTTGAGAAGCATTTGCCAAAGTTTGCACCATGCATATAGAGAATGGCATCTGCATATTTAATCTCATATACAGAAACATGAGCCTATTCTTGTAAAATTCATGATGCATTAAGCCTCAAATACGGCAAAGCACTTGGTGCACTCTTTGGCTTAAAAGAGCGCTTCAATCCCACAGGGTTCAAGAAGGCTCAATTACGTGCTTTCATGTATCTAATCTGACAGGTGCAAAGCTCCTAGCTACCAGCACTTAATGAAGATACTAGCATAAGCTTAGACAGCACAGAAATGGTCTTAGACAGTAGTAATTTCAGATCTATAACTTAGACATGTTCAACTTGCCTAGTTAGTTAGGTTTTGATTTTACAGGTATGGAAAGGTGCTAATATCTGGGCTGAGTCTATACCAGAGCACTATCTGAGACAAGCAGATGAATCAGGCAGCAGGAAAAGCCTAGCTACAGCTTTGTGCAAACTATTTCCAAGATGATAAATTATTCTGTACAGAGCAATTCCTAGTGAAGCTGATATACAGAGTTGGCCCAAGAGGCTTCACAACACAGAATTGCATAAAAACAAACCAAATAGCTGCAAAACAAATATTACCCTATGTACAAAAATTATAATAAGAAAGTAACTTCTCTTAGCCCTAATATGCTTTGAATGAGATCATATTAACTAATACAGTGACTAGAAGTGAACAGGAAATCTGTAGTGTTAAAACCAAGGTATCTACTAATAAAATACAGTAAGCACTTTTTATTGTGTGGTTTAACTTGCGTTTTAATGCTTGATGGCACTTGTACACTAGCATGTATTTAACGATAATTTGATCTGCCAAAAAAGAAACACACACACACACGCACACTTCCAAAATCCCAAAGCAACAAGCTCCAGTAAAATGCAGTACCTATCTAGCTTGTATTTAGAAATTTTTACGCAAAAAACCAGGGGTTTAGGTAGCTTCGTTATTTGCTTACGAATTGTTTTTCTACACAACCTAATCACATTGCTTCTGTTGCATTCATTAAAAACAATATTAATCTGAAATAAATATTGACGTTTATCTAAAACAGCACCATGAAAATAATTTATGAAATATTAATAGACAATTTTGCATACCAGTCAAAGATCAATGCAAGCTCCCATACCCTTGTAATTGCATACCTACAGCATTTGGCTTTATTGCTTTATTTATCAGCTTTTTCACCCTCAAAATATTACAGGTGACACATTTGTCCAATCATGCAAGACACAAGCACATTCAAATGCTTAACCTAAAATAATGACAAAGCTTAGTTGAAAAACTGCAATAAATAAGACACACATATGCCTGCATAGCTGAAGAATATTTTTTTCTTATTTTTGCTTTCTTTCTGTCCAAGTAGTGTCTTAGTTACTAAGAACTAAGGGGTTTTATTCCAAAAAACAAACAAACAAACAAAACCCCAAAACAATAGAAATGTCTTAGAAAAAGAAATAATGAAAAACAAGTTGTAAAACAGAGAATTTCAGGCTATTCTAGTTAAATGAAATGAACACAAAAATCTGCTAGACTCAATTGAGACTTACTGTAGAAAATTCCACAGATGCTCATACTTCATATATTTCCCCTGAATGGACGGACAACTCTACTATTAATAGCCAAAGATTCTGAGGCCTCTGCATTTATAAACAGAAAATTTGAAGACTATGGCTCTGAAATATTGACAAAAATTATAGCTCCCCTCTGTTTTCCCCAGTGTCTCTCAAGGTACCAGATAAGGAGAGGAACCCTACTCGTTAAGATGGCAAGCACCACAGAACATGGGCCTGGGACACCCTAAAAAGAGGTCAAGGACCTGGCAGACCCAAGCAAGCTAAGCAACATCTAGGAGGAAGGGGGTAGATGCAACAGCATGACAAAGAGACAAGTCAGAATTTGCAGCCAGCACCATAACAAGATCTAATAATAACCTATAACATCAATCTCATAAACCACATAAAGTACTCTGATCTTAGATGCAGAGCCATTGCTTGTTGGAGATCTTTGTTTCCCACCCCAACCTCTGCTAGGTAGATCCTATCTTGTACATTGGTGTGCCCCGCTTCCTTCTCTCCCCCCCCCCCCCCTTTTTTATTTTTTTACTTTGAATATCTCTAGGCATGGAAATTCCACAACCCCTCTCTTAATGATGTAACCAACCTCTGATTAATGATGTAAACCTTGCTTTAGAGCAGAGACTAACTAAAAGTTAAGCACCAATCCAACTATGTAAAAAATATCTACATTAGCCCATAATGTACAGGATGTTTACATTAGAACTTATCAGGAAATTGCTTTTCAGTCGAAGTCTTTATACAACTGATAGTAGTAATACTTTGTCTAAGCAGGCTTTTTACACAAGTTCCGTGAAATGGTAGTTTCAGAAAAATCCTTCTCAAGAGAGGCTTTCTGTAATGAAAACACAGACTAGGTTTGGAGAGAGGAGAAGGTTATTTGTTTTTACTGCTGAGACTATAACTGTTTTATGTCGAATATTAGGCTTCATAAAACGCTTCTGAAAGTCAGCAGTATTTGAATTTCTTAAAAGCGCATTAGTTCCATTTCTTGGATATCTCTTCTTTCTTAGCTGTCAAGATTATAATGTTAGGTTTACGGAAAGGTTAGACAGTGACAGCATTCCCTCCTGTTCCTCCATACTCCAATTGTTTTTTTTCTCCTCCAGTGTTAGTTGCTCAATACTTACTTTTTGGGTATAAGTAATTATATTGAAAATGCCCAGTCATTGCCACGTTGCCACAAGTGGACTTTGTCAACATCACCACAATTTTTCAGACATGAGAAAAAAATTATGTAAAAGAAAGGATAACTTCCCATCATTTTTGTACTATATAGGTGATTCTGTCATTGCTTTAACATCTTATAAAGAACCAAAAGATATCAGAGTATTTATGATACTCTCCTCCATAGGAATAGTATTTCGTCATAGGCAGAGAATTGTGACTCACCTGCAAAAAGACTATAACGTGCCTAAAATAAAATGGAATGCTATTCAAAATGCTCAAATATCTTTTGAATTACCCTTGAGAACAATTTACATTTCGGTCCTAGCATTATTCTTGTAAATTAGAAGCAAATTCTGTAATCTTTCAGTAAATAAAACTGAATGGTTTTCAGCAAAACCACATCTACATTTTTTTGTTAAAGGCAGGCTTTTTACCTTTAAATTGCTGTTAAAATTGCAATCTCCTGTGCATCATTCATCTGCCTTCTTCTCAAAAACATCTGAATAAGGTCTCTATTTGTAATAATTGTGTCCTGTAGCTCGCTTTACTGAGAGTCTGATTACTCTGCCTAGAAAAATAAATCATTTTCATGTTATTTAAATATCGAGTTTGTACTATCATTTTAAAACCCCATACCTAATAATAATTACAGATACTAGAATAAACTATTAAATTTTATCTGCCTCTTCTGAAAGCTAATTTGGATAATCCTTAACCCATTTTTTTATTTTCTTTTATTTGCTGAAATGCAGTGCTAACAAACTAGCATCAGCAAACATACCAATCAGTTTTTGTTTTGTTGGTTTTTTTTTCCCATGTATCTGGTAAAAATAATAAATGTATTTTATTAGAAGACTGAAGAGTAAAAATTAATTAAACTGACATACGATCAGAATGTCATAACCTCTGATCACCTAGTTTTGCCCAACTGGTGTTATAATTCCATTGAAACTAGTATTAAGATAACAATTGCTGTAAGAAAACTAAATCTTGTAGTGAAATTCATAACTCCTTCTGACTCTAAATCTTGAGTAGCTGAGGGGATATACAGCACATTTATGAGTAAAACTACAGCCAGGTATTAGTCACAGGCCTATGAAAACCACTGTCAGGTGTGAATATCAAATAACCATATATTCTTTTAGAATATGAAAGAGAAATGTGCAAATATGTCTTCATATCAATGTTTCGCACTTCCAGTAATATTTCATCTATAATCAGGATTGCAAAATTAACCTTGGATTTTTCTTCATTGCATGTTCAAAAATAACAATATTTAAGTAAAGGGCTGACTTAATTCCTGCTAGGAACAAACAAACAAAAAAAACCCAACAACAACAACAACAAAACAAAAACCACAACCAAGCACACACGGGGAAAAAAAACCAACACAACAAACCAACGAAAACAAGGAACCAAAACAAAGAAACCCAAATAAAAGCCTCTTAACTGTTTATTTTCAGACTTCAAAAATAGCAACGGTATATGCAATATTTTTCTTAGTAGACATTACTAATTATCAGCACAAGCCAGACTGCTAGTTCATGGAAGTAAGAAAGTGAATAGGCAAGCAAGATTGTAGCTTGTGACTGCTTCCAAAATTCCCTTTCACTTCTGCGTTCATAGGACTTCCATTGTTTCTGGAAGTGAGGTTTGCGCCATACTACCTTGAAAGTGATGCGCTTCCCTCAGACTACCATGAACATGTGTAAGCGTGCTCAGTGCTCTATCCTGATACAGTGGTCTCAGAAACAATCTGCTCCTCCATCAACCTCTCTGTCAGCCTATCATTCCCTGCTTGAGAACTCACTGAATAAGACATCCACATTTCCAATGGAGACATACCAGTTTTTTAACACAAAATGATGCCTGTACATTGGCTTGTACAATTTCTAATGGCTGAGAGGTGAATGTGGAATATATAAGAAGAGCTACTGCATAGCAAATTTGTAATTTACAGCTTTATTCTTGTGTGTTAGCTTCTTATCCCAGTGATGTTTATAATATACACTAAGACCTTCAAAACCAATCAACAGTTGTTTTACCATGTAGGTTTAACAATATATTGTGAATGTCCTGACAGTCACAAAATGTTGTCAATTAAATAGAAAAATGTATTAGTTAAATACAGATTTTGGTAGAAGCAGAGGGGTTGGTGTCTTCATTCTATATTGTTTGTTGTAGTTGGAATTTGCTTTCCCTTCTCTCCTGTTCAATGGGGTTCTTAGCACTACTTTACAAATTTCAAAATAATTTATGAATTAAAGAGGGGAGCAAAGGTGATTAAACATGACCAGAAGTATGATCATGCTTCTCAGACATTTTTAGTAGAGATTGAAACCCAACATGGAGCAAAGGAGAGGAAGATCTAAGGAGGTGGTAAGCTTGTTATAGTTTCATGAGCACGTATCAAGACCTCTTAAAATTGTTGTAGTCTATATCTCTCCAACTATGTTCCTTTCACTTTTACCAATACATCTAGCAGTTTTCAGTGTTGCAAACAGAAAGACTTCTCAAAATGCTGATTTTTTTTTTTTTTCCAAAACTAGTAACAATGCTGGTTTAAGTATTGGTTCTCCTCTGCAGTGACACTTCACTGCTTCATTAAAGATGAAACTTTACGCTTTTAGTGCATACTTTTACTGCAGCTATTAACATACGCCGATCCCCATTTTTAAGTGGACATTAAAGTCCTGTTCTGGGGTGAGGATAAGGAACCCAAAATTACACCAGCAGCACCACAGCATATGCACGCTTAGGTCACTGAAATATTCC